>JAVHYY010000625.1:0-71473 GCA_035221665.1 Okamejei kenojei
AAGAGAGATAGTATGTTGGGGGCACAGACTGTGGTGGTGCTGATGGAGGGACGCGCTATGTGGTACAGATTGGTGTTTACACTGTGGTGTGGTACTGACGGAGAAAACACTGTGGTGGTACTTATGGAATGACCACTGTGCTGGTACTGATAGAGTGACACACTGGTTGGGAACTGATGGGGGCACACACTGTGCTGGTACTGATGGAGGGACACACTGTGTTTTTACTGATGGATGGAACACACTGTGGAGGTACCGAATGGAGCAACACACTGGTGGGTATTGATGGAGGGTGGAAAATACTGGGGGGTTACTGATGGAGTAACACACTGGTGGTATTGATGGAGGTGAACTGTGGGGGTACTGAAGGAAGGTTCTACTGTGGTGGATTAAGATGGGAGTGACTGTGTTGGTATGATGCAGGTCACGCTGTGATGGAACTGATGGAGTGACACACTGTCGTGGAACTGATGGAATGACACACTTTGTGGTCGCCTTGATGGATTGACACACCTGTGGAGTAGTCCTGAAGGAGTAAACAAAACGTCCGGGTAGTAATGATGATGTGGACACACTATGGTGTTCGTCTGGGACTGTTACACAGTGGGTGGTGCTGATAGAGTGATAAAACTGTGGGGAGGTACTGATGGACTGACACTCTGCGGAGTAGTACTGATAAAAATGATCACATGTCTATGGCAGTTTAACTTTGGATACATTGACATTCTGGAAGTTAGTCTGATGGAGTGGACACATTTCGGAGTGGTAACTGAATCGAGTGCCACCTGTGCGGTAGGCACTGATGGTAGTGGTTACATATGAAGTAGATAATTATGGGGGAAAAGTGGGACACACTGAGGGATAGTACTGATGAAGTCACAAAAAACAGTTGTACTGCTGATGGAGTGTCACACTGTGGTGGTACTGATGAAGGGACACACTGTGCGGTTACTGATGGAGGGACACACTGTGGTGGTAGATGAAGGGACACACTGTGCTGTTACTGATGGAGGGACACACTGTGGTGGTACTGATGGAGGGAAATACTGTACTGTTACTGATGAAGGGACACACTGTGCTGTTACTGATGAAGGGACACACTGTGGTGGTACTGATGGAGTGAAATACTGCGGTGGTACTGATGGAGGGACACACTGTGGTGGTACTGATGGAATAACACACTGTGGTGGTACTGATGGAGGGACACACTGTGGTGGTATGATGGAATAACTCACTGTGTTGTGGTACTGATGAGGGACACACTGTGGTGGTACTGATGGAATAACACACTGTGGTGGTACTGATGGAGGGACACACTGTGGTGGTACTGATGGAATAACACACTGTGGTGGTACTGATGGAGGGACACATTGTGATGGTACTGATGGAGGGAAATACTGTGGTGGTACTGATGGAGTGACATACTGTGGTAGTACTGATGGAGGGACACACTGTGCTGGTACTGATGGAGTGACATACTGTGGTAGTACTGATGGATGGACACACTGTGGTGGTACTGATGGAATAACACACTGGTAGTACTGATGCAGGGATACACCGTGGTGTTTCTGATGGAGGGACACGTTGTGATGGTACTAGTGGAGTGACACACTATGGCGGTGCTGATGGTGTGACACACTATGGCGGTGCTGATGGAGTGACACACTGGTGGTACTGATGGAATGACATAATATGTGGTGGTCCTGATGGAGGGGCACACTCGTGTGGTACTGATGAAGTGAAACACTTTTGTGTACTGATGCAGGGACACACTGTGTTGGGCACTGATGTCAAGTCTTCTTATGTTTTGCAGTTTCCTCGCTTGAAAGGGATTTGATTTATCTTCCCGAAATGGATGAACTGGATTCCACTGAGGCCAAACACTTCTTTCCCACCTTTTATTTTGGCAGATTAGTCTTTAGCAGTTTTAACAGTTTTAGTCTTCAGCAGATTTAGTCTTTAGCCGTTTTAGTCTTTAGCCGTTTTAGTCTTTAGCAGGTGAAAAACCGGCTGCCAATCGGGTCTGTAGAAAATCAGTCCTGCTTGCCTCTTCTGGCTATCGCGGCAATCTTTTAGGACAGTTCTTTTGATTTACTGTTCAGGTTTTGCCGCCCGCAAGTCTCTTCCGTCTTCTTTCCTGGCTTTGGTGCTGTGTGCCCCTTTACAAAGCCCCGGGCCACTTTAATCACTGTCTTGTGATTTCAATTTAGCATTTCTCCTTTCATTTCAGTTTGACTTGACACCTCCCAGTCGATCTTCCAATGGACCCACTTGGGAGATCGACGCTTTAAAGTCAAACTTTGAAGTCTAGGTTTGAACGTGGTCTCCTGATGCATTTCTGTCTTGTTCTTCTACTGGAAGTAAAGTACAACCAGCGCCTAATGTCCTGTGACAATCGTGGCTTGGATCCTCTCCTTCCCCTGAGTGAAATTCCTTGATCTTCCCTTCAAAGCCCTTGTTAGAGGAATGGAGTAACTTGGGGAAGTTCCGTACATAACGTCTCCTAGATGCCTTTGCGGTCAGGATTGGAAGCTGACGACTTGCCCAGCTTGAATCTGCTCCCCACAGTGCATGTGGTCCATTAACCAGACATTGTCTCCGCAGTGAGATTTCTCTGAGTGGTGTGCCACTTGCTCCTTATAAAAGTTAGGGCCAGCGTGTTGGCTCCCAGCTCTTCCAAAAAACTTGTTCACCTCTGACTGCCTTGTTCTAAGTCTTTTGTCGGGGTAGCTGGAAAAGTCAAAAGACTTAATGTCTGCGCACTGAGATGCTCAGCCAAGCAGAAGAGTATTTGGCATGTGATGTATGAATGCAGTCTTCCCGGCTTTAGTGATCCTGGCATCGATTGGCGTTAATGTGACAGTGTTGGCTGCCCATGTAAAGAGCTGTCTGAAACTCACTATAAACGGTATTCTATTTCTGTATTCTGTATTCTAACACTATATTCTGTACTCCTGTACTTCTACACTATTTCTGATTCCTACATCTATATATCTGTATTCTGTATTCTACACTATATTATTTTCCACAACTTTGGAGCGCTCTCTTCCAATCACGCAAGCTCAGGCTTCCGCAGCGCATTCTGTGTGGAGAATCAGCAGGATGGATTTTCCACATCCACTCTGTTCATCTTTTTTGCTGCGTTCTACCCCAAAGCTGCTCTGTACAGGGTTGCCCAAAAATCTATATAGTTCTCTAAGACTGGTTTTGCGCCAATAAATTTGGGTGCCTGGAATCTGACCAGTCTTCTGGGGTTCCCACGGATTGCTGTGAAATCTTTGATAAGCCATCAGAAACCCTTCACTTGATAAGGTGTTGACTAACTCTGTTTTGGTGGCTCTACTGGCCATACAGCAGAAGACAACTCCCCAGACTTTGAGTGTTACCCTCTTCTTGACATCATCGTGTACGTGGTAGGGTCCAAAGAGGTCATACGGTTTCTAAATCATAAGGAGAGCAGGTTCAGTTCTTTCAGGCGGCAGATCACTCATTACTTGTTGACATTTCTTTGCATTTGCTTTCTTGCAGATTATGCAGTGATCAACCCAAGCCTTTCTTCTCATTTTAAGTGAGGTCCGAGCCACTCCGTCATGACTCTGCCTGTGAGCCTCCCGAGCTAGCAGCATGGACACCCAGGCATCAACGGGCAGGATGGGAACAGCAACTTTATCCTCTTCAAAGCTCTGCGCTCTGCCACCACAAACCATCAGCCCAGAATCTTGGTCTTTATAGGCTACCAGTCGATCTTTTGTGGTGCTTGGGAGCATCGTGCCCAATTGCGCAACACAAACGATGTATTTTAGAGCATTTTCTCGTTCTCTTACTGTAATGACTCCTGTTCAAAGAGATGGCCTCCACTTTGGATTGTTTAGGCTTTTGTTCTTGCCAGAAACCTCTTCGCTGCCTCTCCAAATCCATGCGGACTGTCTTGATCCAGTCGAGTTAGAATGCTGAACCGCTTGCATCAACAAGGTTCTGATAGCTGACCCTTGCAGGTGGTCTCTTTTGGGTTGTTGGTTCCGGGTCTTGTTTCTCTACTTTGGCTCTTGATAGTGCTGAACACAAAGCTTTTTCTGTCCTTGTTGATGTCTCGCTGGCAGTGGCAGCCCGTTCTTTAGCTGATTTTATTGGCCCCCCACTCACCGGCTAAACACCAGGAACTTCGGGTCCATTTTTGCCACTTCCGATGCTGACATCCATAGTGGTCTTGGGGATGGCACCATCTGGTGATTACATCAGCGATGTTTTGTGGGCCAGGAATCCACCGCCAGTCCTGAATGTTGGTGCTTGTTGGAATCTCTCCAATCGATTGGCGAGAATGTTGAAAATCCGTAGCTTTCTCGCTGTATTGCATCCAAGGATGTTTGGCTACCCACAAGATGATACCCACTTCTCCACCTGGAATTCGATTGTGAAGCTCGAAATACTTCCTTAAGCTTGAGGCGAAACACTGCTCACAACATCTCCGCTTGCACAGTATCTCCTCTGTGGTCCATGGGAGTTAACCTGGCTTGGATTCCAAAGTCTGACATTGAGGCCATGGTCTGAATCCTATCTCAGGTACATCACAGGATGTCGGCGTGCTCACTTCTCTTGTTCGGGGATTTGGCGTCTGAGGGGGGGGGGGGGGGGTGGGGGGGGGGGGGGGGGGTCTTGATTTGCTCTTGTAGAAGGCCTTGACCAAAGCCGCATCTTTTTCATTCTCTTGGAGAAATTGATTGCCACCATAATGTGGAGCTATCCTCTTTCAACAATGTAGCCCAGACCAATGTGCTGTTATCATCATTCATGCATTTGGTTTGGGAGGGTCATGCATTTTGTTTTGATTTCTTTAAAGTATTCACTGTCCTCCTTCCTCCACTTTGGCCAGCAGAATACCCAAGGTTGGTTGAAACCCACCAGCTTTCAGGACTTCGTTCCACATTTGCTGTGATGATTCTCACTGGTCGAGGCTGTTGTGAGATGTGAGGTGGTCGTTCAACTAGCTGTCTTTCTGGAGTACTTGCTGCTCATCCCTTGAGGTGGGTAAAAAGAAGGAAGATTAGCAGTCTCCACGCAGTGCGAACTGTGGCAATGCACCCCGCAGGTTTGTCTCCGATGTTCAATCTTGTGATAGGCATACTCTCCCAGCCTCTCCACCACGGAAATCTCGCCAGAGAAAATCTGTGTAAGTGTACTTCACAGTCCTCCAACCAGTGAGTTATATTATTTGTTTATGTCTCCCAGAGCAGCATAGATTCCGCCTCTGAATATGAGGAGGGACGGCGCCATTTGGTGAGGACGTCTGGACCTTTCATCAGCAAATAGTTTAAGCTGACACCTTGCTCTTTTGGCTGCGTTCACCACTAGTCTCACATGGGGTTCGTGGACAGTGTGGGGGAATTCGGAGGCAATAAGGTGCCTCACATTCCACACTGGTCCCTTCCCAGTTGCAATCACGTCTTCGGAAATTTGATTGCTGCCTTCCGGTCCACCATGTCGTGCCACCTGAGCTAGTGTCGGACTTTTCCATTCAGGTTATTTGGAATAGCTGCCTCTCCGTCCTGAGAAAATGTGGTTCCACTGTCCTTTTATTATTTGGTAGAGAAGCTGGGTCTTCCAAGCAAGGATAGCTAGCATGCGTTGGGGTCTTTCCTGTGGACGGTCTCCTGTCAGTAGGTGAGGCATTCGAGCTCTCTCTCTTCAGCAAGAGTCATTTTTTTCAGCTGGCTGGTGTTTCCACAGCGGCAACCCCGCACTTTGGCTCGAGCTGCTCAATGCTATCCACCTTCCACCAAGCCAAGAAGTCCCGGTTTGGCGTCTGATGTACGTGACTTCTGGATTTTGACGGCGACCTGGCTGTTTGTGTGAATGCTCTTCAGGGGAACTGCGTCAGTGAGATCCTCATACTTTAAAGCCAGCTGCTTTCATGATCTTGCGAGTTGTGTTTTGGAATGTTGACTGACATGGTAACTCCTCAAACAGCTCGGGATGACAACCTCCAACAGTCTTCCCAGTGGTCCATCCCACAGAATGAGATCTCCAAACAGTTTAATCCTCTTGAGGCGCTAAGCTTGACTTCTCTATGGCTTTTCAGCAAATGTATCCATTTTGGTCTCACAAGTTCCTCAAGTGGACGCTGGAGAAGAAAACTTTTGCAGTGCTGTGGGTGTCACCTGTTTGTGAACATCTGCAATGCTGTCCAATCCATAACAAACTAACTGGTGCGACTTGAGTGTGCCCTTGGGAGTCTTCACTCGGATTTTTAGATGGTAGCGCTCGTCTCCACGTGGAACTTCATCCCCCCAACTCCATGGATGATAAGCGTGATATCTTCACTCCTAAGGTTCAGTCTATTCGCAGCCTTGTGAGTTATGCAGTTGGTATCTGAAGCCAAGTCAATTAATGTCACAACCTTTTGTCCAGCATTTGCTACGACCTCCAGAAGCATCAGAATCACTGGATGAGATTACATCCGGAAATATATGGTTATGATACTAGAGACACTAAAAGTAAAATCTCCTTATATGCGGATGATGTATTACTTTATATCAGAGAACCAGAAACAAGTATCAGAAACTTGTTAAAATTAATAACAGAATTCGGATCTTTCTCAGGCTACAGTTTCAATTGGAATAAAAGTGAACTTATGCCAATAACGATTAATAATTTACATATATTACAACAATTCCCTTTTAAGATAACAAACGAAAAAATTAAATATCTTGGAATTTTTGTAGCAAAAAGATTCGACTCTTTATTCAAATCTAACTTCCCCCCATTATTGAATAAATTAAATAAGAATATTTATATTGGAAAAGCTTACCTATCTCAATGTTAGGTAAAATTAATACAATAAAAATTATTTTTCTCCCACAATTATTATATCTCTTCAAAATAATATCCGTATATCTCCCTAAAACTTCTTCAAAAAGGTAGATTCCTCTAATTACTAACTTTAGTTGGGCTTATAAGAAGTCCTAGAATAAATAAAAATCATTTATGTAAATCTAAAATAAATGGAGGATTAGCATTACCAAATTTTATGTTTCTATTATGGGCAGTCATTATAAAAATAGAATTTTGGCTAGAAGAATTGATAAATCAACCAACTTGGTTAAAAATGGAAAAGAAGCTAGTTCTCCTTTGAATTAGGCCCTATAATATTTGCTTAATACTAATTTAGCTATGAAAATTTATAGTGAAAATCCGATAATAGAACAAAAAAACGAATCCGTATTGGAAACAAATAAAGAAAACACTAAAACTAAAATCATTACCCATTATATCGTACCGCATTGTAAAATAATGTTACGTTTAAACTTCAATGTTGGATAAAGCTTTTTTAACAATGGAAAAATAGGGAATTACTAAGATTGGAGAATCTTATAAGGATAAACTCCTTTACTTTCATTTCAAGAAGGAACAACAAATGTATGGGACTACACACCATAAAAGAATACTTTAGATATTTATCAATATCAGAAATTATGTTTCTGCATATACCCAAGGGAACTTTGAAAATAGAAAGACAGTAATCTAGATGAATGCTTAATTAAACATCCAATACAGATAAAATTTGATTCATTTGATATACAATATTCTATTTGGAAAATGATGTTCCATCAACAGAAATGATATAGACAGTTTGGAGAAAAAGAACTTAGGGCCAATTATAATGCCAGAACTATGGGATGGAAGTTTACAAACATAACACCATTGTTCGTTAAATGCCAACATCCCTTAACAATTTAAAATACTTACATAGATTACATTATTCCAAATGCTAAATTACATAACTTCTTTCCAACAGTATCCCCCATATATGATAAAATTGTCTAACATTTAGAAGCAAATTTATCACATTCATTTACTAACTGCATAAAAATTACAAAATTCTGGATAGAAATATTTAAGATAATTTCGAATTTGTCAATATAATTCTGACTCCCGATCCAAAGTTAATAATACTTGGAATACTAGAAACAGACCAACTAGTAACAATGAATCAAGAATTTTTATTGACTATTGCCGGAAATAGCAGGGGACTGTGGGTCAAAGGAGGAATTGAGTGAAATCCAGGTCAGTCGGGAAGTGGTGTTGGGTAAATTGAATAGATTAAAGGCCGATAAATCCACAGGGCCAGATAGGCTGCATCCCAGAGTACTTAAGGCAGTAGCTCAGGAAATAGTGGATGCATTAGTGATATCTTTCAAACACTCTTTAGATTCTGAGAGTAGTTCCTGAGGATTTGCGGGGGCGAGTAGCAAATGTAACCCATCTTTTTAAGAAGGGAGGGAGAGAGAAAACGGGGATACAGACCAGTTAGTTCTAACATCGGTAGTGGGGAAATGCTAGAGTCAGTTATTAAAGATGGATTAGCACGGCACATTTGGAAAGTGGTGAATTCATTGGGACAACGTCGCTGGATTTACAAAAGGTAAATCTGTCTGTCGAATCTTGTGCGATTTTTCCGAGGATGTAACTAGTAAGGTGATAAGGGAGAACCAGTGGATGTGGTATATCAGGACTTCCAGAAGGCTTTCGACAAGGTCCCACATAAGAGATTAGTTATACAACTTAAAGCATACGGTATTAGGGGGTCGTTTGATGGTGGATAGAGAAACTGGCTGGCAAACAGGAAGCAAAGGTAGGGAGTAAAACGGGTCCTTTTTCACCAGAATGGAAGCAGTAACTAGTGGGGTTACCGAGGGCTC
Source organism: Okamejei kenojei (assembly GCA_035221665.1). Lineage (NCBI taxonomy): Eukaryota > Metazoa > Chordata > Chondrichthyes > Rajiformes > Rajidae > Okamejei > Okamejei kenojei. The sequence goes on from JAVHYY010000625.1 coordinate 8,697, forward strand.
AGTGCTGGACCCAGCTGTTTACAATATATATTAATGATCTGATGAGGGAATTGAAGGCAATATGTCTCCAGTTTGCGGATGTCACTAAAGCTGGGGGGCAGTGTTCGCTGAGAGGAGGATGTAGGAGACTGCAAGGTGACTTGGATAGTGGGTGAGTGGGCAATGTATTTGTCAGTTGCAGTTATTAATGTGGAACATGTGTAGGTTATCCACTTTGGTGGCAAAAACAGGAAAGCAGGACTATTATTTAAATGTGGCTGATTAGGAAAAGGGGATATGCAGCGAGGACCTGGTGTCTTGGTACACCAAGTCATTGAAAGTAGGTGCTGGTGCAGCAGGGCAGTGAGAAAAAAGCGAATGGTATGTTAGCATCATAGCAAAAGATTTGAGTAGAGGAGCAGGGGGAGAGTTCTACTTCAGTTTGTACAGGTCTTGGTGAGACCACACCCATGGAGTATTGCGTACAGTTTTGGTCTCCAATAGAGGAAGGACATTATTGCCATAGAGGGAGTGCAGGAGAAGGTTCACCAGAATGATTCCTGGGATGTCAGGACTGTCTTATGAAGAAAGACTGGATAGACTCGGTTTATACTCTCGGAATTTAGGAGATTGAGAGGGGTTTATAGAATCTTACAAAATTCTTAAGGGTTGGACAGGCTAGATGTAGGAAGATTGTTCCGATGTTGGGGAAGTCCAGGACAAGGGAGGTCACAGCTTAAGGATATGGGGGAAAATCATTTAAGGACCGAGATGAGAAAGACTTTTTTCAACGAGAGTGGTGAGTCTCTGGAACTCTCTGCCACAGAGGGTAGTTGAGGCCAGTATTGCGCTATATTTAAGAGTGAGTTGGATGTGGCCCTTGTGGCCTAAGGGGATCAGAAGGGTATGGAGGAAGGCAGGTACGGGATACGAGTTGGATTGATCAGCCATGATCATATTGAATGGCGGTGCAGGCTCGAAGGGCTGAATGGCTACTCTCTGCAACTAATTCTATGTTTCTATGTTTCTCATGGGACTATGGTTTAATGATATGGGAAAGAAACTAATATTAAAATTTGTGGAAAGGCCCTACTCCCAACAATCAAAATGTGGAATACAGAAATGTTCGGTGACACTTCATCTGGAGAGATTCAGGCTTGTCCTTTTTGGACAGGTTGATCTCTTCAGAGTGATTTGGTCTCCATTTATTAAATAAATTTACAGGGTCATAATGGCTGGGCACGCAGGGCTGACTGAGACTGATATATTAGAATGGTTGAAGAAAACATATATAATAAATCATGACTATATCTCCAAGGGACGGATTAATGATTAATACTCCATTCGACCATCATACTTCTTATACTCCTTTTTCTCTATTCTTTTGGTACTTTTAAAAAAAAAAATTAGAAAAATGTATAGAACATTAATCTTAAATTTTAATATAACCAGAATATAAACATTACTAATAGCATGAAGGTATTATTTAAGATCACGTATTTTCAATTATATAAAATATATAGTCTTAAATTTTAAAAATCAATGATAATACATAATATTATTAATAGTATGAGTATATATCATTCAACTATCATGAAGGTATTATTAGTATCATATATGTATTTTTAATTTTATAAAATAGATAGTCCTAAAATTTTAAAATTAATGATAATACAAATATTACTAACAGTATGAAAATATCATTAATATCATGTATTTTCAATTATATAAAATATAGAGTCTTAAATTTTAAAATCAATGATAATACAAATATTATTAACAGTATGAATATATCATTAATATCATGTATTTTCATCAATGCAAAATAATGTAATTTGTTATTATTATGTTTCTATAATAATAAAAATATTTAAAAAAAAAAAAGAATCACTGGATGCTCTTGCAGTCCACCATCCTTTAGGATTGGCTGATGCTTTGCAATGTTGAAGGCTCTTGATGCCATGTTGGAGAACACATCTCAGCAATGTTCTGCCAACTCTGGTGGAAGTTTGCTGAAAAACTCCTCTTGGTCCGCTGTATATTTCTTCTTGCCTTTATCTTCCTCTGGAACAAATTTACTCCTTCACTGATCCACACTGCTTTTCCTCGTCTCATAATTGGGGCACGGATAAAAATGATGCTCAGGAGTTTCTATTACTTCCCGCACAATCCGCCTGGCTACTGTCATGCCTTGCTTCCTTCCTCCTTTCCTTCTCTGCTGCCTGCTTTTCGGTGGCCGACTGTACCTTTATCAGCGCACTCTCATGCCTTTCGATTATGCCCTGTTCCTACTGCCCTCCTCCTACTCCTGTCGGCTTCTTCCAACCCTTTTGCCCCCTTGCAATCCTCTGTGGTTCCCCTCTGGTTACACGGTGGCAATCCTGCCCCCTGCAGCCCCCCTCGTGTACTCCCTACCCGCTTTACCGTATTCTTGTTCGGCTCCAATCTGGCCTGGACTGACCTCCTTCCTAGCCTCTCAGCTGCATTAGTTTCGGCTTGTCACTGGACCTCTCACACCCCTTTGCTTGTTATCCTCCGTCACTGTGCTTAACGTCGTGCTTTGCTCTGGCTCCCACACTACCTCGTGCTGCCTCTTTTGCACTTTCCTCCTCCTTCTCCATGTCCTGACCTCTGCCTTCTTTGCCTGCCTGTCTTTTCTGCTCTTGCGCCTTCTTCCTCCCACGTCGCTTTCATTCTTTTCTATTGCAATCTGAGCCCACCCCTCTGTACCTTTCCCTTCTGTTCATCCTTGCAGATTTGATTTTTACACAGAAATACAGGTTTGCGAGTATGGAACCATCATCATGAACTTCAAGACACTTTTGCATGTTCCCAACTTTCTTTACTGCAGCTATTTTATATGTCAGCTTTAGCCGCGAAATGCTTGCAGAAAGTTACAGCTTTCTTTTATGCTTTACATCCACACACAGACTACACAACTTTGTGTGGTCATTTCTGACTTGGTAGACTTGGTTCTGAAACTGTTCCTTAGGTTCAGTCCGAGTTTCTTTTCTTCTCGGTCTTCGTCCCTCATGTTGCTTCGAGCTGTTCGTATTTGCTCTCCTGCTCTTTGAGACATGACAAGAGACCGTCAAACCGTTTCTTCTGGGCCACAGCATTCCTCTTGTAGCTACATAAACCAGCCATTCCTTTTGAGGGTTTCTGGAAGCTTGGTTTCAATTGATTTTGTCATCAGTGGATTTTTAATAGCGCCTGTGTCTCTCCAGATCGCTCAAGTCCTTAAGTGCCTTTTCACAGCAGGAATTAATTCCACTATTTTACGTGGCTGATGTCCTCTGACATGGTGTGATTCTCTGAAGCTCCTTCCACTATCTCAATAGCAAATTGCTGTTTGGATTTTCCAAACCGGTTCTTAGGACACGAAATATATCATTTTGCTGTGTTATAATTGTGAGGCGGAGGTCTTTTGTAATTTTCGCCTCCAGACTGGTCCCAGCAATTGAACCTTCTTACTCATTTGAATCAGTGCCTTCCCAATCCTTTCTCCAATCCATAAAAAGTCACGTTTGTTTCCCAGTAAAACTTAGGAAGGGCCCGTGGTCACCAGTCTGATGGTGGTGAAGGATAATTGAATGCATTCGCAGCTTGTGCTAATCCTTCAGGTCCTTCTTTATTCTGGCAATGTATGATAGTCAGCCATTTCTGGAAACCAGTTCGGGGTCGAGAAGCTCGAGTGTTCTTAGGTTTTTCAGGAGCTCTCTTGCTGATCCAGAGGGGACCAAACGTTTCCACCGACTGTATGTCTCCCTTTGCAGTCTCTACCTGTTTCTGCAGGTGGGTAAGCATTAACTTTCTATGCTTCTTGGTTGTATTTGATGGTGCGGTGGCAGCAGCAAGTTTCACATGCACCATCTGCTGTCTAGTAGTGAGGTGGGATAATTCAAACCATTCAAAGTTTGCCATAGAGTGTCATGGATGAGCCCTTTGACCCTTGTTTTGGTTTCGACTCACCACTCCTTTGCAGTCTTTGCCAGGTGGCTTTTTGCTGTTCAGTTAACTCAGTTTCCTCATCTGCGTCCAGCTCCGCTCAAGCTCTGCAATGGTCCAGCTCCACTTCGTCATTGGCTTCCATGACTTTTTCGGCCTCCTGCATGAGTTTGTTGAATATTGTTCCTGAGCTCTCTTCAGACCTTTCTTCATGGTCCTATGATGCTTGTTAACAAGACGAGAGAAATGCCCGTTTTGATGTTGTCCTCTCCACTTGAGCTGCCTCAGCTGACTTTCAGTAACTCCATCAGCCATGATTTATCTTGACTTAACTTTCTCTTTTCCAGGTTTCAGATCTCCTGGTCACAGCGGTTTTTCATGTTCTAGTCTTTTAATGTTTTTGTGCAGAATTCCCCGCTTGAATAAGGGATCTGATTCATCCGCCCCGTATAAGATGAACTGGTTTTCACTCAATGAACAAACACTTATTTTCCATTTCCCACCCCCTTTTTATTTTGGCCTGACTTCTGCAATTAATTTAAAGTTCCACGTGATTGATTGCGTCCGCCATTACTTTTGAAGCATTTGGATGTTGTAGGTTTAAGGTATTTAACAGTTTAGGTCTTTTAGCAGGTTAAAAAAAACGGTGTTAATCGGGTGCTGTAGTATAACTCAGTCTGAATGCCTCTTGCTGGCAATCGCAGCAGTTTTTTAGGACCGTCTCATAGATTATACTGTTCAATTTTTAGCCGCAAGTCAACTTCTCTCGCGGACCTGTCCGCTTTTCTGTTTCTTGTCGGGCCTGACTTCTGATCCTGACGGGCTTTTCTCTGTTTTCTCCCCCCCACGGTGACTGTTCCCGGTTGGGCTGAAGACTCACGCCTTGTCGGTTGGCTTATGGACCTGCCGTGGCCTTCACGATACTACCCGACGTCTGTGGCTGCTGCTTGGGCCTGGCTGTGCGCTGCACAGCCCTGAGATCACATTCCAGGTATGTGACACCGTGCTTGGTCACCCTTACTGCCCCAGCTTGTTTTCCTAGCTTTCCTGAGCTAATGCTTCCCGTTTCTACCTTTTTCCTTTTTGGCGCCAATTCAAACCCATTTGGCTTGGTGCTGTTCCACTTGTTTCCAAATACTACTTCTATTTTTAACTGTTTGTTTTCGATTTGCTTCTTGCAGGCCTTGTTCTTATCTTCGTTCTTTTATCCTCGTCGCCATAAGAGATAGTATTTGTGCATTCGGATTCTTTGAAACAGTCTTTTGAATAAAGGCTCGGACACGGGAGGAATCATACACGCTTTCCTCATCGCCAGGACCGCCACCTCCAGTCTTCCTTCTGCTCATGCTACTGTGCCCCAGACATCACAAGACACAATTACTTATCCTAATTATATCCCATACCTAACTCCTCCCCCCTTTAACTTGGAGCAGGTAAGTTTCCTTATCTATTACATACACCACACGCCTCCCTTTTAAGTCCATTTCACTGATACGGTATATGCTCATTTTCCTACTATTGTGGCGCTTGTGATTTTAATTTAAGCATTTGTCCTTTCATTTAGTTTGACTTGACAATGATATAAACCAAAAAATACCATAATACATTTTCATGTACCCACTTCTTTGTTTTAAAACACTAATAATAGGAATGTAACAGAGGAAGAAAAAGATAAATAGATAAAGTTAGATAAGAAAGTGGAGTACTCGTGAAAAAGTTAAAAGAAAGCCCGTAAGACGTAAGTGCAGTAAGACATAAAAGTAGAAAATAAAAATTAAAAAAGAATGTAAGAAAATAAGAATAAGATAAAAGTGATGTAACCACTTCATATCTTTACACACTCCTCACCAGACCTGAATCAGTTTTATTTCTAGAGTTATGTTGCACCCTATGCTTGTAATAAGTCGATAAATGAGACCAAATTTTTAAGAATTGGTCTTTTCTGTTCCTGTGCTTGGTCGATAAATAATCATGTCTTCCAGTGTAACAATATCGTACATATTTGAAATCCACATTTTAACCGTGGTGTGGGTGCATTTTTCCAAAATTATAGGTATGATTTTTTTGCCATTATTAACCTTAATTAACTCTTTAGGAATAAGTCAGCTCAAAGCGCGAATTCCATTGTTCCCAAAAATAATCAATTCTACGTTAGGTTTCAATTTTATTTGAAATAATTTTGTAAAAATTCAAAGATTTAATTCCAAACTTTTTGGATTTTTTATATGCAAAATACAAGGAATGTGCTATAGTTTCCATCTTGAGATAAACATTTATCACAGGTGGGGGAAACATTGGAAAGATTTTATTTCGTTTAGTTAAAAATATGTCTTATATTGATCGAGTCAATTATGCACATATAGCAAGTATTATCCCAACTCTCTTTCGAGATTTTTATAGATAGATCCTGTTTCCCATTCATCATTCTAATTCTACGATGGTAGTATTTCTATAATTAGGATGATATTATATAATTGTGATATTAAGTTAGTTGAGTCCGCCTTTCTGTCCATAGCTTTCATCAGATTGGTCTGAGTCAAAATTTGGTATTCTTGGTGTATTTTTTTTAAATAAACACGGATTAGAAGATATTTAAATATTGAATACTTCTCAGGTTGTATATTGTAGTTGTGGAAATTTAAAATTCCAGTTTCATACATGTCTCCAAGCGTTGTTAATTCCCTATTCTTATCCCAATAGTAAATGATTTATCAGTAAAGGATGGTTTAAACAACGGATTATTAACTAGAAGGAGAGATAAGCAATGGTTTCTTCATTAAGGGGTTTAATTTTATTTGTTTCCCAATTCTAATAGTAATATGAATAAAATGCATTTTTCCTTGTAGTAGTGTATTATTTACGTTTTATTGGGAGAGAAGGATCGCTCCTATATTAAAAAAGGGAACAACTCCCTCTCTCTCCCCCATTACTATCCAATCCACCGTTGGACGAGAATTGTCCAATCAGAGAATTCATTTTTTGACATTTACTGCCCAATAATAATAACAAAAAATGATGGAGTGTTAAACCACCAAATTCTTAGAATTATAAAGGATGTATAGTCCCATATAAAATTTGTGATATCAAATTCAATTTTTTTGAAAAAACTTTTTCCGTAAGTATATTTGTATTGATTCAAATAATATAAAAATTGTGGTAAGAAGATCATTTTTATGGCATTATTTCTGCCTATTTAAAGACATCAGAAGTATTTTCCAAAATTTAATCCAGGCATTTAATTTAGTAAGTAAGAGCATATAATATTGTATTGAATAAGGATTTATATTTTCTGGTAATTTCGATTCCCAAGTATTTACATTTTATCTGTAGCAAATTTTCAAAGGAATTTAAAAAGGTGTGGTTGATCATTAAGTTTTATCGTCATAATTTCATTTATTCCATTTTATTCTATAATCCTGAAAAGGATCCTAATACCTTTATTAGATTTAATAAATGTGGTAATACTGATTTGCGATTTGTCAATATAACAATATACATCAATCTCTGCGTATAGGAATATTTTATTTTTTTGAGTATTTTAGTATTATAACCATGGATCTTCGGATATTGTTCTTATGACTTCAGCTAAGGTATCTATTACAAAGACAAATAGCAGGTGAGAGTGAACATCCCTGTCCCTAATTGCCACCAGATAGTTTGAAATTTCGGAGACCAGCTGGGCGAGATGACGCAAATCATCAAAGTAAAACATTCAACAGGTCATCCGGCCAACTGTCTCCTAGTGAAAGAACCGTGGCCTCTCTAGAATGCGGTTCGAGGGCAGGTTACAAATCTCCCAGAACTACGTACAGGCAAGCGGGGTCGCTGGCAACCTGCAGGAGTAATCACCTCGTCGTTGTCGCCCCAGACCGCTGGATCGTAAGTGAAGGTTCTGGCTCTCTTGAATGGCATCATGTCCGCGACAAGGTTGAGCTAAGATGGAAGCTTTTAAGGGAGTCAGATCAGCGGCGGTTGCGACATTGAAAAAGTGGTGTGAAATCAAATTCAAAAACGTGGCCCAGCGCTTCAGAGATGTCAGCATCAAAGACAAGCTGTCGGCGGGCTTATCCTGCAAGAGGACCCATGTCCCAAGAATTAAGCACAAAAGCACAAAGTCAAAAAAAGAAATAAAACCCGACCGACAGGAACGCAATGTCTTCATCTTCGATCACCATGTAAATAAACACATTACAAACTCTTAAAGTGTGCAACAATCTTTTAATGATAGCAACAGGGTATTACATACAACTTCAAGCACGAGCTACATTCTTCTACTTACTGCGGCACCCAGGAAGGGGAAGGCGTTATGAATTGATGTTTAACTAGGCGGGGTTAATGGGAGTGAGGTAACTATATTATTGTTGCATATAAACCATCTACATCTCCATTGCAGGCTCTACCCAGTTTTTGCAAGTGGTTAAGCATGAATTCATATGCTTCTTGAGAGTTGCTATTTGATGTGCCGGGGCCAGCAGCAATTCACAAATGCACCATCTGCAGTCTGTATTGGGTGGATAATCAACATTCCCAAAACTTTCTGCGCATAGAGGTTTCCTGGATGGAGCCGCGTTTGACCTTTTTTCTAGTTTTGACTCACACTCCTTTGCAGTCTTTGCCAGTCGGCTTTTTGCTGTCATTACACAGTTTCCACATCTGCGTCCAGCTCCGCCTCAGCTCTGCAAACGAGACCAGCCTCCACATCGTCATGTGTGGCCTTCCATACTTTTTCGGCCTCCTGCATGATTAGTTGAAATTGTTCCTGACTCCGCTTCAGACATTTCTTCATGGTTCCTAATGTATGCTGTTAACAAGACGAGAGAATGACCCGTTTTTGCTGTTTGTCCTCGCCACCTTGAGAGCTGCTCAGCTGACTTTTCTAGTAACTTCATCAGCCATGATTTATCTTGATTTAACTTTCTCTTTCCATATTTCCAGATCTCCTGGTCACAGCGGTTTTTTTTCACTGTCAAGTCTTTAATGCTTTTGTGCAGATTCCCCGCTTGAAAGGGATCTGATTCATCCACCCTGATATGATGAACTGGATTTCACTCATGACCAAACACAATACTTTTCCAATTTTTTCCCCCCTTTTATTTTGGGCAGATTCAGCAATTAATTTACAGTTCCACCAACGTGATTTATTGCTTCAGCCGTTTACTTTGAAGGCAATTGTGATGTTGTAGGTCTTAAGGTATTTAACAGTTTAGTCATTTGAGTAGCTGAAAACCGGCTGCTAAATGGATGCTGTAGATATCAGTCCCTGCATGCCTTTGCTGGCGATCGCGGCAAGAGGTTTTTAGGAACAGTCCTTAGATTATACAGTTCAAGTTTTAGCCGCAAGTCAACTTTCTCTCGTGACCTGTCTGCGTTTCTGTTCATGGTCGGGCTGACTCTGCTCCTGACCGGGCATTCTCTGTTTTTCCCCCCCACCGGGCTTGACTGTTCCCGGTTGGGCTGAAGGACTCAGCCTCTGTCGGTGGTGGCTCTCTGTACCTGTCCGTGGCCTTCACGGTACTAGGCCCCCACCCGACGTCTGTGGCTGCTGCTTGGGCCTGGCTGGGGGCTGCACAGCCCTGGATACATTCCAGGCAAGCTGACACCGTGCTTGGTGACCCTTACTGCCCCAGCTTGTTTTCCAAGCTCTTCCCTGAGCTATTGCTTCCCGTTTCTACCCTTTTTCCTTTTTGGCGCCAATTTTCAAACCCATTTGGCTTGGTGCTGTTCCACTTGTTTCCAAATACTACTTCTATTTTTAACTGTTGTTTTCGATTCTTCTTGCAGGCCTTGTTCTTATCTTCGTTCTTTTATCCTCGTCGCAATTGTTGTGCATTCGGATTCCTTGAACAGTCCTTGAATAAAGGCTCGGACACGGGAGGAATCATACAAGCTTCTCTTCTGCAGGACGCCACCTCCATCTTCTTCTGCTCATGCGTACTTGCCCCAGACATCACAAGACACCAATTACTTATATCCTTCTATCCCATACCTAACTCTCCTCCCCCTTTAACTTGGAGGCAGGTAATCCTTTTCTATTACATACACCACACGCCTCACCCCCTTTTAAGTCCATTTCACCTGTACGGTATATGCTCTTTTTCCTACTATTGTGCGCTTGTGATTTTAATTTATCATTTGTCCTTTCATTTTAGTTTGACTTGACAATAGTATAAACCAAAAATAACATAATACATTTCATGTACCACTTCTTGTTTTTTAAACACTAATAATAGGAAAGTAACAGAAGGAAGAAAAAGAGAAATAGAGAAAGTTAGATAAGAAAGTGAGTACGTGAAAAAGTGAAAGAAAGCCCGTAAAGACGTAGAGTGCGAGGAAGAATAAAAGAAGAAAGAAAATAACAATTAAAAAGGAATGTAAGAAAATAAGATAAGATAAAAGTGATGTACCCACTTCATATCTTTACACACCCCTCACCAGGTCCTGAATCAGTTTATTTCTAGAGTTATGTTGCACCCTATGCTTGTAATAAGTCGATAAATGGAGACCAAATTTTTAAGAATTGGTCTGATTTGCCTGCTTGGACGAATCTCATGTCTTCCAGGTGTAACATTTCGGACATATTTGAAATCCACATTTTAAACCGTTGGTGGGGGTTGCATTTTTTTCCAAATTTTAGGTATGAGTTTTTTTGCCATTATTAAGCCATAATTAACTAAACTCTTTAGGAATGAAGTCAGCTCAAAGCCGAATTCCATTGTTCCAAAAATAATCAATTCTACGTTAGGTTTCAATTTTATTTTAAATAATTTTGTAAAAATTTCAAAGATTTAATTCCAAACTTTTTGGATTTTTATGCAAAATACAAAGGAATGTGCTATAGTCTGCAACTTGAGATAAACATTTTATCACAGTGGGGGAAACATTGGAAAGATTTTATTTCGTTTAGTTAAAATATGTCTTACATTGATCGAGCATTTATGCACATATAGCAAGTATTATCCCAACTCTCTTTCGAGATTTTTTTTAGATAGTTCCTGTTCCCAATCTCTTCTAATTCTATCGGATGGTAGTATTTCTATATTTAGGATGATATTATATAAGTGTGATATTAAGTTAGTTGAGTCCGCCTTTCTGTTCATAGCTTCATCTGGATTGGTCTGGAGTCAAAATTTGGTATTCTTGTGTATGTTTTTTAAATAATCACGGATTTGAAGATATTTAAAATATTGATTACTTCTCAGGTTGTATATGTAGTTGTTGGAAAGTTTAAAAATTCCAGTTTCATACATGTCTCCAAGCGTTTTAATTCCTATTCTTTCCCAATGTGTAAATGATTTATCAGTAATGGATGGTTTAAACAACGGATTATTAACTAGAGGAGAAGATAAGCAATGGGTTTCTTCATTTAATGGGTTAATTTTATTTGTTTCCAAATTCTAATAGTAATATAAATAATTGGATTTTTCTTGTATATTGTATTATTCCGTTTATTGGTGAGAGAAGGATCGCTCACTATATTAAAAAAGGGAACAATCCCTCTCTCTCCATTACTATCCAATCCACCCGTTGGGCAAGAATTGTCCAAAGCCGGTGAATTACATTTTTGACATTTACTGCCCAATAATAATACAAAAAATGAGGGAGTGTTAAAACCACCAAATTCTTTGAATTATATTGGGATGTTATTGTCCCATATAAAATTTTGTGATATCAGAATTCATTTTTTTGAAAACTTTTTCGGTAAGTATATTGTATTGAATTCAAATAAATATAAAATTTGTGGTAAGAAGATCATTTTATGGCATTATGTCTGCCTATTAAAGAACATCAGAATTGTTTTCCAAAATTTAATCAGGGCATTTTTTTTTTTAATAATTAGTAAGTTAATAGCATAAAATTTGTATTGAATAAGGATTTATATTTCTGGTAATTTCGATTCCCAAGTATTTACATTTTTCTGTAGCAATTTTAAAAGGGAATTTTAAAAGGTGTGTTGAATCTTGAAGTTTTATCGTCATAATTTCACTTTTATTCCAATTTATTCTATATCCTGAAAAGGATCCTAATTCCTTTATTAGATTTAATATATTTGGTATACTGATTTGCGATTTTGTAATATACAATAGTACATTCAACTGCGTATAGTGATATTTATATTTCATTTGAGTATTTTGTATTATAACCATGGAAATTCGGATATCCAATATGTTCTTATGCTTTCAGCTAAGGGTTATATTACAAGAGCAAATAGCAGGGGTGATAGTGAACATCCCTGTCTATTGCCCCTGGAGATAGTTGAAATTTCGGTAGACAGCATGTTTATTAGTTAATATTCTAGCCTCGGCTTGTCATACAATAGTTTACCCATCAGATAAAGTTCTATCTCCAATTTAATCCATTTTTAATTTAATATTTTTTTATAGTTGTAAATATCATATTAATAGAAAATACTTCTTGCATACATTTATAATATTATTAATATTAATATTAACATTTAAGACTTTATATTTCTATACATTTTTTTTATTAGTAAGAAAAGATAGAGAAAAATAATATAGAAAATAAGAAGTGATGAGTATTAAAAAGTTATCCATCGTTGGAGATATATCCATGATTTATTATACGTAATTCTTCATCTATTCTATTATTCAGGCCTCAGTCAGGCTTCTCGCACCGAGCCACTTTGACCCTGTAGATATCCAATATATGGAGACCATATCCCTCTGAATAGATCCAACCTGTCCATTAGGACAAAGCCTCAATCTTTCCAGATGGAGTGTCTCCGACATTTCTGTATTCCACATTTTGATTGTGGGGGATGTAGGACCTTTCCAGAATTTTAATATTAATTGATTTCCCAATTATTAAACTATAATCAATAAAAATTCTTTTGATTCGTTGTTATTAATTGATCTGCTTCCAGTATTATTAAACTTTGAGTCAAATGTCAGGTTCATATAACAACAATCGAAATTATCCTAAATATTTCTATCTAAATTTTTGTAATTTTTACACAATTTTGTAAATGAGTGTGTCAGATTAGCTCTAAGTGCTGACATTTATCGCATATGGCAGATACATTTTGGAAAAAATGTTTTGTAGTTTGGATTTTGAGTAATGCAGTCTATGTAATATTTTAAATTGTATAAGAGAGTGTCTAGCATTTAACGAACAGTGGTGTATGTGTTCCGTAAACTTTCATCCCCATACTTCTGGCTTGATTAATTTGACCTAACTCGTTTTCCCCATGATTGTCTATATATTTCTGTTAATGGGACACATTTTTCCAATAGGATATTATAAATGTATGATATCAATTTTTCTGTGTTCGGATGTTTATTTAGATATTCATCTAAAAATTCTGTCTTTCTATTTCTAATTTCCTGTGTGTTTGCTTTTACATAGTCTCTGATTTGTAAGTATCTAAAATAATCTTTGGAATGTAATCCATAAATTTGTTGTAATTCTTGAAATGAAAGGAAAGAGTTTTCCCTGTAGAGATCGCCCATCTTATTAATTCCCTTATTTTTCCATTGTAAAAAGCCTTTATCCATCATTGAAGGTTTAAATGTAACATTATTTACAATGGTAAGGGCTAGTGGTATAGATTTCAATTTTAATGTTTTCTTTATTTGTTTCCAGAAACGTATTCCACTTTTTTATTTTTATAGGGTTTTCACTATAGGTTTTCTTACCTAAATTAATTATTGGCAAATATTATTGAACTGATTTCAAAAGGAGAACAATCTTCTTTTTCCATTTTTAACCAATTGGTTGGTTCCCTGTCTCTACTAACCAAAAATTCATATTTTTCATATTAACTTCCCAGTAATAAAACATAAAGTTTGGTAGTGCTAAACCTTCATTTATTTTTTAATTTTACATAAATGTTTTTTTTATTTATTCTATGGCTCTTATAATCCTAAATAAAGTTGGTAACTAGAGAGTCCACCTTCCTAAAGACATTTTTAGGAAGATATATCGGAATTAATTGGAAAATATATAGTAATTGCAGAAGAAAAATCATTTTTATTACATTAATTTTACCTAACATTGAAATGGGTAAAGTTTTTCCAATATAAAATATTCTTATTTAATTATTCAATAATAAGTGGGAAGTTGGATTTAAATAAAGAATCACATCTTTTGTTACATAGATTCCAAGATATTTAATGTTTTCGTTTGTTATCTTAAAAGGAAATTGTTTGTAATAGATGTAGGTTATTTACCATTATTGGCATAAGTTCACTTTTATTCCAATTTCATACTATATCCTGAAAAAGGTCCGAATTCCGTTATTAATTTTAATAAATTTTGGATACTAATTTCCGGTTTTGTGATATAAAGTAATACATCATCCGCATATAAGGAGATTTTATTTTCAGTATCTCTGGTATCATACCCATATATTTTCAGGATGTGATCTCACCCGTTGAGCTAATGGTTCTATTGCAAGTGCAAATAGTAGTGGGGATAAAGGGCAACCTTGTCTACAGCCTCGAGATGAACTGAATTTAGTTGATAGCATTTTGATTTGTTATTATTCTGGCTGTTGGTTAGTGTATAATCATTTGACCCAAGTAATGAACTTCTCTCACAATTTAAAAGTTTCCATAACCGAAAACAAATAGGACCATTCCACCTGATCGAAGACTTTTCTCCACATCTAACGAAATAACTACTTACATCTTTTTTAATACCTCTTTTCGAATATCTAATATTGAATATAACGTCTCAGGTTATATGAGGAATATCGTTTTGGTAGAAATCCTGTTTGATCGGGATGAATTAATTCATTAATAACTGTGCTTAGCCCTTTGTGCTAATATTTTATTTTAGTATCTTTTGATCAGTATTTAAAAGAGCTATAGCTCTAAATGATCCTGGGTTCATCCAGATCTTTGTTTATTTCATTGTATAAGTGTTTCTATAATAGATTCATTTAACGTTTTCTGGTAGTTTCTGCAGTGTATATATATATTCATATAATGTCTTCAGGTGTGGCTCAATCAGATCATAAAATGTTTATAAAATTCCGAGCCAATACCATCTGGTCCGGTGTTTTACCATTTTTTTAATGATCTAATAGATTCTTGGATTTCTTTTACTGAAATTTCAGCATTTAATGATTCTCTATTTTTGAATCCAACCCATTCAGGTTACATTTTTTTAAAATGCTTCTATTCCTATCTTGTTTTCTGTCGTTTTAGCGGTGTATAAGTTTTTATAATATTTGCAGAAATCTCTCATTAATATCTTTAGGTCGTATTAAAAGTTCGCCATTGTGTGATTTAATACTAATGGATTATTTTTTTTCTCCCTCCATCTTCCTTAATTGGCGAGCCAATAATTTTTGAGGTTTTTCTCCAAAATTCAAACTGTAATTGTTTAGTGTGTTGATAAAGTTTTACAAACTTGATCTGAATATATTTTATTTAATTTATATTTCAGTGCTGCAATTTTATTATGTATTATTATGGATGAGTTAGCTGCATTCTCTGTATCTAATTGTTTAATCGCCTGTTCCAGTTCCTGTTGATCCCTTCGATTCTTTTTATTATAAAATGCTTGAGAGGAAATCATAATTCCACGGAGATATGCTTTAAAAGTTTCCCATAATAAGGAACAAGATATTTCCGGTTTATCATTTATTTCAAAGAAAATCTTGATCTGTTCTGTAATATATTCCTGAGTTATTTTGTTAATTAAAATTTGTGGATTAAATCTCCATTGTCCCCGTTTTTCTGTTTTACCATTTATTTTAATCTTAAATGTTAAAGGTGCATGATCCGAAATTATGATATTGTGATATTTAGAATTATAAGCGAGTGAAATAAATTTGGCATCGACCAAAAAGTAATCTATTCTTGAGTAGGTTTTATGTACCGGCGAATAAAAGGAATATTCTCGTCCAGTTGGATTTTCTACTCTCCAAAACATCTTTAATATTAGTAGTTTCCATATATGCATTTAATAAGTCACTGGAATGGGATTTAATTTTCCTTTGGGGGTACACAAAAAGCTGGAGAAACTCAGCGGTGCAGCAGCATCTAAGGAGCGACGGAGATAGGCGACGTTTCGGGTCGAGACCCTTCTTCCTTTGTCTTGTAGATCTGTCTAAGTAAGGATCTAATGTACAATTTAAATCTCCTCAAATTATTAGGTTATATTGTGTTATTTCCGGATATTGTTAAATATTTTCTTGAAAAACAATGGACTATCAAAGTTTGGTCCATATACATTAACAAAAATCATTTTTTTTGTGTATTTAATTCTCCTATTACAATAATGTATCTGCCATCGTTATCAGTTATAGTTGATGTATGTTTGAATAAAATGCCTTTACGAAATAATATTGCTACACCTCTTGATTTGTGTTGTAAAAGAAGAATGATACGTTTTATCTATCCATTTAGCTTTCAGCCTATGCTCAGCATCTTTTTTAAATGAGTTTTCTTGAATAAAAAATACATCAGCTTTAATTGTTTTTAAATGTGCTAATGCTTTACCTCTCTTAATTGGTTCATTAATGCCTTTAACGTTTCAGCTGCAAAACGTTATTCCTTCATTCCCCGTATTCATTTTTAAGTCTTGCATCTTTTGTCTATGGGGGTCTGTAATAGAGCCAATGGTTCAGCCCGACAGACCCGACCTTACACCCGAACACCGAATAGATGAATTTTAGGTCCGTTGAATGCCTCTGACGTGTATATCTCCTTTGATCCAATATATAACCATTCAAACTGAAAAAAACAATAATAGTTTATAATAGAAAAGAAGAGAGGATAGATTAAGAGGTTAGTGTAGTGCACAAAGGAGGAAAAAACTACATCTAGTATTATTGTAGTTAGTGCTAGCCATACTAGCATGGCTAACCATCTACCTACTTCCGTAGTTGATGTTACTAACTTAACCAGCTCCTGGTTTTTTGGAATTATTATTCCATAATGATATTTTACCAGGGATATTAAATTTATAAATATTCGGATTATAATAATCGAAAATGTGAGAATACATATATTTAAAAACATTTGAAAATCTAATTATATAAAAAAACACACGAAAGGAAAGGAAAATAAAAAATAAAAATGAAAATTACTGGTACAAAAGAAAAGTTTCCAATGGGGACAAATAAAATCAGGCTCTATATTTGACTCTAATCATTCCAATATCAATGAACATTAGTCATTAGTAATAATGATTAATTCTAATTAGTAAAAATACCACGGTATAATTTTAATATTTATTAGTTATTATATTAGTAGTGTAGCGAATGCCATAATAATTAGCTCTGATTAGTGAAAATACCACGGTATAATTTTAATATTTATTAGTCGTTTGTATTAGTAATGTAGTTATACTAATTACTAATATACTATTAGGGATTCAAGTTTCTTGATCACTGGGACCTCTTTTGGGGAAGGCATGATCTGTACACAAAGGAAGGGTTGCACTTGAGCCCGAGGGGGACCAATATCCTGGCAGGGAGATTTGCAAAGGCTACTGGGGAGACTTTAAACTAGAAAGGCTGGGGGGAGGGACTCGGGTAGAGGGGGCTAGGGGTCAGGGTGTGGGGCAAGAGGCAGAGAAGGGAAGCACTCGGATCCAAAATGTAGGCGAGAAAGATGAAAAAGATAATAGACAGAGAACAAGGGATGGTGGGTTCTTAAAATGTGTATATTTTAATGCTAGGAGCATTGCAAGTAAGGTGGACGAACTTAGAGCCTGGATTGACACGTGGAAATATGATGTTGTGGCAATCAGTGAAACATGGTTGCAGGAGGGCTGTGATTGGAAACTAAATATTCCTGGATTTCGTTGCTTCAGGTGTGATAGAATTGGAGGGACCAGAGGGGGAGGTGTTGCATTGCTTGTCAGAGAAGATATTACAGCAGTGCTTTGGCAGGAGAGATTAGAGGGCTCGTCTAGGGAAGCTATTTAGGTGGAACTGAGAAGTGGGAACGGTGTAGCAACACTTTTAGGGGTGTATTATAGACCGCCAAATGGGGGACCGTGAATTGGAAGAGCAAATATGTAAGGAGATAGCAGATATTAGTAGTAAGCACAAGGTAGTGATTGTGGGAGATTTCAATTTTCCAAAAATAGACTGGGAAACACATTCTGTAAATGGGCTGGATGGTTTGGAGTTTGTGAAATGTGTGCAGGATAGTTTTTTGCAGCAGTACATAGAGGTATCGACCAGAGAAGGGGCAGTGCTGGACCTCCTGTTAGGAAATGAGGCAGGTCAGGTGACGGAGGTATGCGTTGGTGAGCACTTCGGGACCAGTGATCACAATACCATTAGTTTCAACATAAATTATGGAGAGAGTCAGAAACTGGACCTAGGGTGGAGATTTTTGATTGGAGAAAAGGCTAACTTTGAGGGAATGCGTAAGGATTTTAAAGGAGTGAATTGGGACACTTTGTTTCATGAGAAGGATGTAGAAGAGAAATGGAGGACATTTAAAGGGGAATTGTAAGAGTACAGAATCTTTATGTCCCTGTTAGGTTGAAAGGAAATAGTAAAAATTGGAAAGAGCCATGGTTTTCAAGAGAAATTGGACACTTGTTTCGAAAAAAAGAGAGATATCTACAATAATTATAGGAGGCATGGAGTAAATGAGTGCTAGAGGAGTATAAAGAATGTAAAAAAGAATCTTAAGAAAGAAATTAGGAAGGCTAAAAGAAGATATGAGGTTGCTTTGGCAAGAAAAGGTGAAAAGTAAACCCAAAGGGTTTCTACAGCTATATTAATAGCAAAAGGATAACGAGGGATACAATTGGACCATTAGAGAACCAGAATGGACAGCTATCTGCAGAGCCAAAAGAGATGGGGGAGATATTGAACAATTTCTTTTCTTCGGTATTCACCAAGGAGAAGGATATTGAACTATGTGAGTTAAGGGGAAAAAGTAGAGTAGCTATGGAAACTATGAGATCGAAAGAGGAGGAAGTACTGACACATTTGAAAAATATAAAAGTGGATAAGTCTCCAGGTCCTGACAGTATATTCCCTAGGACATTGAGGGAAGTTAGTGTAGAAATAGCAGGAGCTATGACAGAAATATTTCAAATGTCATTAGAAACGGGAATAGTGCCGGAGGATTGGCGTACTGCGCATGTTGTTCCATTGTTTAAAAAGGGTTCAAAGAATAAACCTAGCAATTATAGACCTATTAGTTTGACGTCAGTGGTGGGCAACTTAATGGAAAGGATACTTAGAGATAATATATATAAGCATCTGGATAAACAGGGTCTGATCAGGAACAGTCAACATGGATTTGTGCCTGGAAGGTCATGTTTGACAAACCTTCTTGAATTTTTTGAAGCGGTAACTAGGGAAATTGATCAGGGTAAAGCAGTGGATGTTGTCTATATGGATTTCAGTAAGGCCTTTGACAAGGTTCCCCATGGAAGGTTGGTTAAGAAGGTTCAATCTTTGGGTGTTAATGGCGGAGTAGCAAGATGGATTCAACAGTGGCTGAATGGGATGTCAGAGAGTAATGGTGGATGGCTGTTTGTCAGGTAGAAAGCCGGTGACCAATGGGGTGCCTCAGGGATCTGTGTTGGGTCCACTGTTGTTTGTCATGTTCATCAAAGATCTGGATGATGGGTGGAAAATTGATAAGTAAGTATGCAGATGATACTAACATAGGTGGTGTTGTGGATAATGAAGTAGATTTTCAAAGTCTACAGAGCGATTTGGGCCATTTGGAAAAGTGGGCTGAAAGATGGCAGATGGAGTTTTTAATGCTGATAAGTGTGAAGTGCTACATCTTGGCAGGACAAATCAAAATAGGACGTACACGGTAAATAGGAGGGAATTGAGGAATGCTGCGGAACAGAGGGATCTAGGAATAACTGTGCATAGTTCCCTGAAGGTGGAATCGCATGTAGATAGGGTGTTAAAGAAAGCCTTTGGTGTGCTGGCCTTTATAAATCAGAGCATTGAATATAGGAGTAGGGAAGTAATGTTAAAATTGTACAAGGCATTGGTAAGACCAATTCTGGAGTATGGTGTACAATTTTGGTCACCTAGTTATAGGAAGGATGTCAACAAAACAGAGAGAGCACAGAGGAGATTTACTAGAATGTTGCCAGGGTTCCAGCAGCTATGTTACAGAGAAAGGTTGAACAAGTTAGGTCTTTATTCTTTGAAGCGCAGAAGGTTAAGGGGGGACTTGATTGAGGTCTTTAAAATGATGAAAGGGATAGACAGAGTTGACGTGGATACGTTTTTCCCATTGAGGGTAGGGAAGATTCAAACAAGAGGGCATGACATGAGAATTAAGGGACAGAGGTTTCGGGGTAACGTGAGGGGAACTTCTTTACTCAGAAGGTGGTGGCTGTGTGGAATGAGCTTCCAGCAGAAGTGGTGGAGGCAGGATCGATTTTAACATTTAAGAGTAAAGTGGATAGGTATATGGACGTGAAGGGAATGGAGGGGTATGATCTGAGTGCAGGTAGATGGGACTAGGGGAAAACAAATGGTCGGCACGGACTGGAAGGGCCGAGAGGGCCTGTTTCCGTGCTGTAATTGTTATATGGTTATATGGTTATATGGTTAATTACTAGTGTCCATGTGAGGGTTTCCGATCCACATCTTTCACCAGCTTCCATCCAGCGTTATCCAGTTCCATCCGGTCCTGCAAAGTCTTGTAAAGTCTTGCAGAGTCTTGTAGATTCTTGCAAAGTCCATGAAAGTCAGTATATTCGATGATGAGGCCTTCTCAGGTCTTAATCTTCCGGGCAAAGTCCAGTGCTTCCACAGGATTGGAGAAGAAATATTCCTTGTTGTTAAAAGTAATTCTTAAGTAGCTGGGTAAATCAGGCCATATTTCAAATTTTCCACCCCCCTCAGGAGACTTTTAGACTCATTAATGCTTTTCGTTTCCTGGATACTTCTGCTGGGTAATCTCGGTAGATACTGATCCTGTGTCCTTCAAATACATGGTTTCTGTTTCTCGAAGTTTTTCGCATTATCTCCTCCAAGACGTAGTCATATTGTACCTTTATTATCATTTGTCTTGGGGGGGCATTTAGTCTTGTCTGACGTCTCCTCACTCTATGTGCTCGGGCTAGTAAAGGCTTTTGTTATAGAGATAAAACATTTTGCAGTAGATTCGCAGTAAATTCACGGGGATCTTCATCTTTCTCTCGCCCTTCAGGAATACCCGCGATTCTTAGGTTTTGTCTTCTCTGGCGACCTTCTAGTTCAGTACATTTCTCGGTTATTTTGATCAATAAGTCCGTTAGACGTTCATTTTCTGTAACAGGCTTTGCTGTAGTCTCAACACTTATGTCGGCTAGTTCTTCAAGGCTTTTTATACCAGCCGTCTGTTGGTCCAGTGCTTTCTCCACAGGATTCAGCCTTTTTTTCAAAGTCGGTTTTCACCTTTTCATTCTTATCATTCATCTCCTTTGACATTTCACTCATCATTTCTGTGATTTCTTTCTTCAAGTCTTCCGATATTTTCTTAGCCTTGTCATTAATATTGGAATTAGTTTCAAGTTGTAATTCTTTCATTTCAGTATTCATCTGGTTTATTTCCTCCTTTAAACCAGCAATTTCACGTGAAATAAAAGTTTTAATTCTTCACTTTCGTTTTTTTTTCGCTGTTCTTTTCGACACATCTTCCTGGGATGAGGTCCTACCTGAGTCCGAGGCTTCAGTCAGGCGTTCTGCCGGTCTCTGCCTGGTTGATCGAATTTTCGATTTTTCGGTTGGGCTGCGTGTTGTAGACATAACTAG
This sequence comes from Okamejei kenojei, assembly GCA_035221665.1. NCBI lineage: Eukaryota > Metazoa > Chordata > Chondrichthyes > Rajiformes > Rajidae > Okamejei > Okamejei kenojei. The sequence goes on from JAVHYY010000625.1 coordinate 30,334, forward strand.
TCGCGCGCCTGATGACGTCACTCACAACAATCGGTGCAGAGACGGCAGGCAGCAAGCAGCAGGCAGCAGGTAGGTCCGTTAATCCCCGGTTTTTTTCCTGTTTTTTGCGCGGAGCTGGCTGGCGTTATCCTCTAGCCCTCCATAGCGCCACCGGAAGTCACCTGTTCGTCGCTTTTCACACGCTGAATTTTTGTTGCTTTTCCTGTGCTGAAATTTTGTTGCTTTATGCATCCTGAAATTTTGGGGCTTTTCGTATCCTGAATTTATGTTGCTTTTGGCGTTTTTAATTTCCGTCGCCTTTCATGTCCTGAATTTCGTCGCTCTTTGCGTTGAAATTTCGTCACTTTTCCTGTGCTGAAATTTCATCGCGATCCACCAGCTGAAATTTCATCTTTTTCGCAGGCTGAATTTTAGTTGTCTTTCGCTTGCTGAAATTTAGTCGCTCTACATGTCCTGAAATTTCATCGCTTTATGCATCCAAATGTTTTGTTGCTTTTGCGTCCTGAATTTATGTCGCCTTTCATGTGCTGAATTTGTGTCACTTTACTCGTGCTGATTTTTTGTTGCTTTAAACATTACGACTTTTCGTCGCTTTTCATGTGCTTCATTTTCATCACATTTCGCATCCTGCAGGTTCGGTCGTTTTCATGTGCTGAAATTTGGTCGCTTTTTATGTCCTGAAATTTAGTTGATTTCGCATCCTGAATTTTTGTTGCATTTCACGTCCTGAAGTTTCATCACTTTTAGCATCCAGAATTTTTGTAGCTTTTCACATCCTGATAGTTTGTCGCTTTCGTGTGTGCTGAATTTTCATCTCTTTCACATGCTGAATTTTCATCGTTTTTCGCATGCTGAATTTTCGTGGCTTTCCGTGTGCTGAAATTTAATTTCTTTTCACCTCCTGAACTGTCATCGCATTTTACATCACAATATGTCGTCGCTTTATGCGTGCTGAATTTTCGTCGCTTTTTGCATGCTGAGTTTTTGTTGCTTTTTGTGTGCTGAATTTTCGTTGCTTTTCATAATAATATTTTTATTAGAAGTAATCCATCATAACAACGGTATAACAACTTTTCAAATACACAACCAACTTATTTCAATAAGTATATGAATGTAACAAATAATTCTTATAAACTTCTAATTTTTAGAAAGTAGAAAAATAAAAGAATAGATTTTAATCTATTATTTAATCACTAAGAATAGGGATTGAATAATAATTTTGATTATATAGAGAGAGAAAGAGAAGAGAGAAAAAATATATGTATATATTCCTGTTATATATATTTAATTAAAGCAAAGTATAATATATATATATATATATATATATAAAATAGATTATAGTATACATCTTAATAGTGAATAACACAATTTCAAATAGCGATATCAATAGAGACATGTATACAAATTAAAAAAAAACAGAGTTATTTTCATCTAATCCTGCCGGGTACCCATTGAGTTCTGATGCCAAGAACAGCTACCCCTTCAAATATTCTGTATATGGAGACCATACCTGTTCAAAAAGTTCGTATTTGTCCATTAGGACAAATCTGATTATTTCCAAATGCAACGTCTCCAACATTTACAACATTTCCACTGTCCACATTTTAATTGTGGGGGATAATGCTCCCTTCCAAAATTTCAATATTATTTTTTTCCCTATTATCAAACAGTAATCCAGGAAATTTCTTTGGTTTACTGTTAATATTAGATTTGAATCCGGAACTCCTAATATTATTAATTTTGGATCTAGGTCCAGTTTAATTTTAAGAACTTCAGAGATAAGTCTAAAGATTTCTGTCCAATAATAATTGAGTTTTATACATGTTACAAAACTGTGCGTTAAGTTAGCTTCCAAGTTCTGACATTTATCACAAATAGGAGAAATGTTAGGATAAATTCTATTTAATTTCGTTTTTGAATAATGGTAATCCTGTGTAATACCTTAAATTGTATCAATATATGTCTAGCATTTAATGAGCAGCGATGTATACATTGTAGGCTTTCTTCCCAAGTTTCCTTCGTTATAGATAAACCTATTTCATTTTCCCATGTTTGTCGATAGATTTCCGAAGTTGGGATTTCCCTGTCCAAAATAGTATTGTATATATACGCTATTAATTTTTCTGTATTTGGGTGTTTATTAAACAATTCATCTAATAATCCTGGTTTTCTATTTTTATAGTCTTGCGTATTTGACTTAATATAGTTTCTAATTTGTAAATACCTAAATATGTTATTTGACTGCAATCCATAGATATCCTGTAACTCTTGAAATGAAATAGATTTTCCTTTCTTGTAAAGGTGTTCTATCCTTTTAATTCCTAAATCATTCCAGTGTCTAAACCCCTTGTCCAATTCAGAGGGCCTAAACAAAGGATTATTCATAATTGGCAAACAAAGTGACTATTAACTTTATTTGTTTCCAAATACATCTATTGCTATGAATTAGAGGGTTGTCACCGTACTTTTTTTTGTACTTCCCTTGGTGCAAAAAGAATCGAACCTACATCAAAAGGCAAACAGTCTTCCTTTTCCATCTTTAGCCAGCTTGGCTCATGATCTAAATTTACCAACCAAAAATTCATATTCTTAATCTGAACTGCCCAGAAATAATATAAGAAATTTGGTAGTGCTAGTCCACCATTTATTTTAGATTTACATAGATGTTGTTTACTTATTCGATGATTTTTATAGTCACAAATAAAACTATTAACTAAAGTATCTTTTTTTTTTTACAAACATTTTAGGGAGATATAAAGGGATGGCTTGAAATAAATATAACATTTGTGGCAAAAAAAATATTTTTATAGCTTTTATTCTAGCGATCATTGATATAGCTAGTGTTTTCCAATATAAAATATATATTTTTAGTTTATTTAATAATAGAGGGTAATTATATTTAAATAGACAGTTATAGGACTTAGGTACATTAATTCCTAGATATTTGAGTTTGTCTGTGACTATTTTAAGTGGGAATTGTTCTAATATATTTAATTTTATTCCAGTTATAGGCATAATTTCACTTTTATTCCTATTTAATTCTATACCCCAAAAATGTGCTAAACATTGTTATAACATTAAATAGGATTGGGAATACTAATCTCCGGTTTTGTGATATAAATTAAGATGTCATCTGCGTATAGAGATATTTTATTTGTTGTAGTTTTGGTATTATATCCATACATTTTCTGCTTCTGATCTCATCATTTCAGCTAATGGTTTTATTACCAAAGCAAATAGTAATGGTGATAACGGGCATCCTTTTCTACAACCCCTAAAGAAATTAAATTTTGCTGATAACATTTGATTTGTTAATATTCTTGCTGTTGGATTCGAGTATATGATTTTTACCCATATTGGAAAAAATGTATCACCCAGTTGAAATGTCTGCATTATTTTAAATAAATATGGCCATTCAACCTGGTCAAATGCTTTTTCAGCATCTAAGGATATAACAACTAGTTCAATATCATTCACTCTTTTTGAGTACATGACATTGAATAGACGTCTCAGATTATAGGATGAATAGCGTTTTGGAATAAAACCTGTTTGGTCATGATGTATTTAAGTTATTAATCACTAACTTAGGCTCCGAGAATAAAAATTTTAGTTAGTATTTTTTGATCAGTATTTAAAAGAGCTATTGCTCTGTATGATCCAGGGTCTTCCAAGTCTTTATCAGCTTTAGGGATTAAAGTGTAATTGTAGATTCATTTAATGATTCTGGTAACTTTCCTTGTTCATAAGCATATTTATATATTGTATATAAGCGTGGAGAGATCAGATCATAAAAAATCTTATAAAATTCAACACTTAAGCCACCAGGGCCTGCGGATTTCCGTTATTTAATGATCCAATTGATTCTTCAATATCTTTTACTGATATATCAGCATTTAACAAGTCTCTACCTTCCTGATCCAAACTGTTAATATGACATTCTTGTAGGAATGTTTCCATTCCATCTGATTGTCCTGCTAGTTTAGATGAGTAAAGATTTTGATAATATTGTAAAAATGTATCATTGATATATTTTGGTAAAGTCAATATTTCTCCTTGTTCAGATCTAATTTTATGTATCATTTTCTCCTCATCTAATTTTCTAAGTTGGCGTGCCAGTAATTTTTGTGGTTTATCCCCAAATTCAAAGTGTACTTGTTTAGTCTGTTGAAGAAGTTTAATAATCTGATTTGAGTATATTTTATTTAGCTTATATTTTAATAATGCAATTTTATTACTTAGCCCCTTTGAAGGGGATATTGCATTTTCAATATCTAATTGTTTTATTTCATTTTCCAATTTTTGTTGAGTCTTTCGATTTTCCTTATTAAAGTATGCGTGTGCTGAAAGTATCGCACCATGCATAAATGCTTTAAATGTATGCCAAAGCAATGATGGTGAAATTCCAGGTTTGTCATTAGTTTCAAAAAATAATTTAATCCGTTTTACCAAGTAATCATAACAAGCCCTATCATTTAATATTTGGGGGTTGAGTCTCCAGTTAGAGGTTTTAATACTTATGTCTTTTAATTTTATCTTAAATGTTAATGGAGCATGATCTGAGATAATAATATTATGATATTTTTGAGTCATATGTAAATGGGATTCGTTTTGAATCTATTAAAAATAGTTTATCCTTGAGTAGGTTCCAAATACAGGGGAAAATAATGAATATTGTCGACCAGATGGGTTATCTGTTCTCCAGATATCCTTAACGTTTTGCTGTGTTAATAAAAATAATTTATAAGTGTTACTTGACTTAGAAGTGGTTTTCCTTTTCATTGATGATCTATCTAAATAATTATCTAAGGTACAATTAAAATCACCTCCGATTATTAGATTACGTTGAGTGGATATAGGGATATTGTTAAATATTTTCTTGAATAATGAATTATCAAAATTAGGACCATATATATTCATAAGGATTACTTTTTTAGAATATAATTCACCTGTAATTAATTATTATATCTAACCCTCAACATCTTCTATTATTGAGCTTTGTTTTAAAAGGTATACCTTTACGAATAATTATTGCTACCCCTCTAGACTTATTGTGTAAATGAAGAGTGATATACTTTGGAAATCCATTTTGCTGTTAATCTATACTGCGCGTCTTTTTAAGGTGTGTCTCTTGGAGAAAATAATATCAGATATGTCATACATTTCATTATTGAGGTGTTATTCAATGGAGTAGATGTCTCAGCTCATCTAACCCAATCCTATACCCAAACATCGGATCGATGAAATTTAATATCTGTATCATTGTCTTATACACACGTCTCCTTGAACTAACTATATAATACCAATCATACTTAAATCTATATAGTATATAATATGAAATGAAATACATAATAAAAAAGTAATAATAAAAAATGTGAGTAAAGTAAGTGATGTTAATAAAGTGTAAGGGGAAAAAAAGTGACTACAACTATAGTTAGTGCAGTTAGTACGGTGTAAGCCACACTAGCGTGGCTACTAATCTACGGACTTCCGTGAAAAAAAAATGTTAATAATTCCAGCACCGTTTTTGCCTTAAGGGGTAGGGTATTAAATGTATATACTTAATAATTAATAATACTACTAATATCAAATATAGTTAGTATCATAGCACTATATTAGGAGAGCTAACATAACATTTTTGAAGGGTAGTTAATACAAAACTACATTTATTAATAATCCATCCATCCCTCCTTGACCGCAAGATAGAGTCCATGTCCATTGTTCCTCCTCCTTCCCTGCAGATCTTCCTTCAGTGTGAATCCTCCTCCTTTTCTGTGGGTGGACAGTATCATCAGGTAAGTGATCAATAATATTCAGTGTCCTTCATCTTCATCTGCTTCTTCTTCTACTTCTTCCTCTTCCAGTTCTTCTTTCTTCTGAATGTTTTGAGCGAATTCAAAAGCTTCTGTATGTTTGGCGAAGTGGTGCTCCTTGTTATCATAAGTTACTCTTAATGCTGCTGGGTACATGAGGCCATATCTCAGATTCTTTATGTTCCTCAGGATACCTCTTGTTTCTGTAAATAAAGATCATCTCTTGGCCACATCCGCAGGGTAATCTCTAAAGATACTGATGTTGTCTCCCTCATATTTGAGATTTTTCTTACGTATTATTATCTTCATCATATCTTCAAAAACATGATCGTAAGCCACCTTCACAATCATCTGTCTCGGGGGAGCATCCCACCTAGGGGTACGTCTCAATGCCCTGTGTGCTCGGCCCAGCAGAGGTTCTTGGTCCAAGTTCAGAATATCTTTTAGGAGTTTTGCAGCAAATTTTCGAGGGTCTTGATTTCCCTCTCGGCCTTCACTCAACCCAACAATACGCAGATTCATACGCCTTTGACATCCCTCCAAGTCAATGCATTTCTCAGTTATTTGGCTCCAGTGAGGCCTACTTCCCTTTTCACAGGCTTTTTCCCTTGGTGGGGGGGGGAGCGATGCATCTTAGTAAAGTCGCGCGCCTGATGACGTCACGCTCCTTTTTAACGCTACCGGAGCCGTTCACACCCGTTCTCCTCTGGTGAGTAGCTTCAGATATCCCCTTTTACATCTGCTTTTTAATGCAATTTTTAGCGGAGCTGAATGGCGTGAGTTCCACTCACTCCATAGCGCCACCGGAAGTCCTCAATTTTCGTTGCTTTTCGTATGCTGAATTTTCGTTGCTGATCCCATGCTGAATTTTCATCGCATGTCACGACCTGAAGTTTTGTCACTTTTCGCATGCTGAATTTTCATCGCTTTTCGCGTGGTGAATTTTCGTCACTTTTCCTGTGCTAAAATTTCAACGCGTATCGCGTGCTGAAATTTTGTCGATTTTCGCAGGCTGAATATACGTTGCCTTTCGCGTGCCAAAATTTAGTCGCTTTAAACGTCCTGAAATTTCGTCACTTTATGCATCCTGAAGTTTTTTTGCTTTTGAATCCTGAATTTACATCGCCTTTCGTGTGCTGAATTTGTATTGCTCTACACATGCTGAATTTTCGTTGCTTTAAACATGACGAATTTTCGTCGCTTTTCGTGTGCTTCATTTTCATCGCATATCGCGTCCTGCAGGTTCAGTCATTTTCATGTGCTGAAATTTCGTTGCTTTTTATGTCCTGAAATTCATCGCATTTCGCATTCTGAATTTTTGTTGCATTTCACGTCCTGAATTTTCATCTCTTTTCACATGCTGAATTTTCGTCATTTTTCGCGTGCTGAATTTTCGTGGCTTTCCGTGTGCTAAAATTTAATCTCTTTTCACCTCATGAAATGTCATCGTATTTTGCGTCGTAAAATTTCGTCGCTTTTTGCGTGCTGAATTTTCGTTGCTTTTCGCATGCTGAATTTTCGTTGCTTATCGCATGCTGAATTTTCGTTGCTTATCGCATGCTGAATTTTCATTGCATTTCATGTCCTGAAGTTTCATCGGTTTTCGCATGCTGAATTTTCATCGCTTTTCGCGTGGTGAATTTTTGTCACTTTTCCTGTGCCGAAATTTCGTCGCTTTATGCATCTTGAAGATTTTTTGCTTTTGCGTCCTGAATTTACGTCGCCTTTGGTGTGCTGAATTTTTGTCGCTTTACGTGTGCTGAGTTTTCGTTGCCTTATACATGATGAATTTTCGTCACTTTTCGTGTGCTTCATTTTAATCGCATCTCAGGTTTGGTCATTTTCATATGCTGAAATTTCATCGGTTTTCATGCCTTGAAATTTAGTTTGCATTTCACATCCTGAAATATGTCGCATTTCACATCCAGAATTTTGGTTTGCTTTAGTGTCCTGAATTTGCATTGCTTTCCGCGTCCTGAAGTTTTTCCTTGTTTTAAGCGTGCTGAATTTTTGTGTCACTTTTTGCAAGCTGAATTTTCGTCGCTTTTCATGTGCTGAATATCATCACTTTTTGCGTTCTGAACTTTCGTCGCTTAATGTGTCATGTAATTTTGTCGCTTTTCGCATCCTGAATTTATGTCGCTTTTGGATTTTTGAATTTTCATCAGTTTTCATGTCCTGAATGTTCATCACTTTTCACGTGCTGAATTTTCATCACTTTTCGTGTGCTGAATTTTCATAGCTTTTTGCATGCTGAATTTTTGTCATCTTTTGTGTGGTGAATTTTTGTCACCTTTACTGTGCTGAATTTTTGCCACTTTAAGCGTGCTGAAATTTCATCACTTTTCGCGTCCTGAAGGTAAGGCTCGTTTTAAAGCGTGCTGAATTTTTGTTGCTTTCGCATGCTGAATTTTCGTGCTTTTTGCGTTCCAAAATTTCGCCGTTTAATGCGTTCTGTAATTTTGTTGCTTTTCGCGTCCTGTATTTATGTCACTGTTGGCTTTTTTATTTTTGTTGCCTTTCACATCAGGAATTTTCCATCACTTTTCGTGTGCTTTTTCATTCGGTTTTCATGCCCTGAAATTTAGTTGCATTTCACATCCTGAAATTTGTCGCATTTCACATCCAGAATTTTGGTTGCTTTTAGTGTCCTGAATTTGCATTGCTTTCCGCGTCCTGAAGTTTCCTTGTTTTAAGCGTGCTGAATTTTTGTCACTTTTTGCAAGCTGAATTTTCGTCGCTTTTCATGTCTGAAATATCATCACTTTTTGCGTTCTGAACTTTCGTCGCTTAATGTGTCATGTAATTTTGTTGCTTTTCGCATCGTGAATTTATGTCGCTCTTGGATTTTGAATTTTCATCGTTTTTCATGTCCTGAATGGTCATCACTTTTCACGTGCTGAATTTTCATCACTTTTCGTGTGCTGAATTTTTCGTTGCTGTTCACGTGCTAAAATTTTTGTCGGTTTCACAGGTTCTGAAATTTTGTCACCCTTTGCTTCCTGAATTTTCGTCGCATTACACGTGCCAATTTTTCATCTATTTTCATGTGCTGAAATTTCGTAGCTTTTCGCGTCCTGAATTTTCATCACTTTTTTCGTCCTGAATTTTCATTGCTTTTCATGTCCTGAATTTACGTCGCATTTGGCGTTTTGAATTTTGGTTGCCTTTCGCATCCTGAATTTTCTTCACGTTACACATGTTGAATTTTCATCCATTTATGTAAAGAAATTTAGAGTCGCTTTTCCTGTCCTGAATTTTCATTGCTTTTCTTGTTCCTCAATTTCTTTGCTTTCCACATCCCTGCAATTTACGTCGATTTTGGAGTTTTGAATTTTCGTCGCCTTTCACATCCTGAATTTTCCTCACTTTTCATGTGCTGAATTTGTGTCACTTTTCGCGTGCTGAATTTTTATGTCGCATTTGCAGTTTTGATCTTATGCAGCTGAAATTTCGTCACTTTTCATGGTCCTGAATTTCATCACTTTTCACAAAAATCAGAATGGGAAAGGCAACAAATGTCAGGAAGTGAAAACCGACGAAATTGGGGGGGGGGGGGGGGGGGGGGGGGGGTCAGCACTGGCGAAAATTCAGCTCACAAAACGTGACGAAAATTCAGCATGAGAAAAGCGACGAAAATTCACCACATGAAAAGATCAGAATGCGAAAGACGTCCAAAAGTGACGTAAATTCTGGATGTGAACATTGACGAAATTACAGGATGCATGAAGGGACAACATTTCATAACGCGAAAAATGTCAAAAAATTCGGTACGCAAAAAGTGAGGATCCTGCGGGATGCGAAAAGCAACGGACATTCAGCACGCGATGAGCGACGAACCTTCAGAATGAGAAAAGTGATGAAAATTCAGCACACGAAAAGAGGTAAAAATTCAGCACATGAAAAGTGATGAAAATTCAGGACGCGAAAGGTGATGAAAATTAAAAAAAGCCAAAAGCAATGTAAATTCAGGATGCGAAAAGCAACGAAATTTACAGGATGCAAAAGCGAAAAAATTTTCAGAACGGGAAAAGCGACAAAATTTCATCACACGAAAAGCAACGAAAATTTAGCGTGAATAAAGTGACAAAAATTCAGCATGTGAAAAGCAAGGAACCTTCAGTGTGTAAGCAATGCAACAAAAATTTAGCACGAAAAATGTGATGAAAATTCAGCACTGAAAAGTGGCTAAAATTCAGCATGCAAGAGGAGACAAAAAATAGTCAAAAAAGCGACATAAATTCAGGACGCGAAGTGAAGAAAATACAGGATGATAAAAAAGCAACAAGATTTCAAGGCGCAAAAAGCGATTAAATTTCAGCATGAGAGAAGTGACGAAAATTCAGCATGTGAAATGCAACGAAAATTCTGCACTCAAAAAGTAACAACAAAATTCAGCACACATAAAGTGACAAACCTTCACAACGCGAAAGCGAAGAAAATTTAGCACGCGAAAAGCGACGAAATTCAGCACTTGAAAAGTGACGAAAATTCAGGACGTGAAAATGACGAAAATACAGTCAGATGCCCAAAGCAACGTATATTCAGGACGCGAAAAAAAGCAACATCAATTCAGGACGAGAAAAGCGAACAAAATGTTAGGACATTAAAAGTGATGAAATTTCAGGACGTGAGAAGTCGATGGTATTTCAGGACGCAAAATGCGACAAATTTCAGAACGCGAAAGAGCGAATAAAGTTCAGGACGCGTAAAGAGACGCAATTTCAGTACACGAAAAAGTGACTAAATTTCAGCCCGCGAAAAGTGACAAACCTTCAGGACGGGAAAAGCAAACGCCTTTCCTCAATTCAGCATGCGGAAAAAGCGACGAACTTCAGCATGCGAAAAGTGACGAAATTCAGCATGGAAAAGTGACGAAATTCAGGCATTGCGAACAGCGACGAAAATAACAGCACAAGGAAAGTGACGAAAATTCAGGATGTGAAATGAATGCGACGAAAATTCAAAATCGCCAAAAGCGACGCAAATTCAGTTTTTCGAAAAGCAATCTTAAACACAAATGAAAATTCAGGACAAGAAAAGTGACACAGGAAAACAATGAAATTTAGAAGACTCAGATAACTTATGAAAGAGTTCGACAGTGACGAATGGCGACGAAATTTCAGCACAGCATGAAAAAAGAACTAAAAGTTAAGTAAGTGAAAAAGCGATGAAAAATTCAGGATACTAAAGGCAACGACATTTCAGGATGCGAAAACCTATGGAATTTGAGCACTCCCAAAAAACCAACGAAAAGCGCTGAAAAGAAAAAAAGAGTTCAGCACACAAAAAGGATTAGGCGACGAAAATTCTGTAACGTGAAAAGAGATGAATATTCAGCAGGGAGGATGCGTGAGAAAGAGATGCAAATTCAGGGTCAACACACGAAAAGTGATGAAAATTCAGGATGCGAAATGTGTCGTCAGGCGAAGAAAATTTCTAAAAAAAAGCCAAAAGCGCTGCGGCCCCCCTCCCTCCCCGATGTAAATTCAGGATGCGAAAAGTGACAGAAACTCGAAATTATAAAGGATGCATTAAAGCGACCAAATTAATGACGCAATTTTATAATTTTTTTTTGTTTATCTTAAATTATTTCGCGGGAAAAGTCGAACGAACGAAACGCAACGCGGGGGCAAACGCCGGTTTCTGCGTCGATCACACAACATGTGGGAATAAGGGGGGTGGGGGCGGGGGTCCTCCACACGGGGGGGGGGGGGGGGGGGGGGGGCCATAAAAACAACAAAAACAAAAAGTGACGACAATTTAGCATACATAAAGCGACAAAAATTAATCACATGAAAAACGACCAACTTTCAGGGATGTGAAACGCAACAAAAAATTCAGCACGAGAAATGTGATGAAAATTCAGCATTTGAAAAGTGACTAAAATTCACGACACAAAAGGCGACAAAAATTTGAAATGCCAAAAGCGACATAAATTCACGACGCGAAAATCGACGAAAATACAGGACGAGAAAAGCAACAAAATTTCAGGACGCAAAAAGCGACGAAAATTCAGCATGCGAAAACCGACGAAAATTCAGCACGCAAAACAAGATGAAAATTCAGCACACGAAAAAACAATCAAAATGATGAAAAATTCAGGCACAAAAGGTGACGAAAATTAAAAAAGCGAAAAGCGATGTAAATTCAGGACCTGAAAAGCGAAGAAATTACAGGATGCATGAAGCAACAAAATTTCAGAAACGTGAAAAGCGAAAACGACGAAATTCAGCACATACGAAAAGTGACGAAAAGTTAGCATGCATAAAGCGACAAATATTCAGCACGTGAAAAAGGCGAGGAAACTTCAGGACGCGAGAAATGCAACAAGAATTCAGTACACGCTCAGTTGACCAACTTTCATGATGTGAAAAAAGTGAGGAAAATTCAGCGCGCAAAAAAAATCAACACAAAAAGTGAGGAAAAAGATAAGAAAAGAATGGAAAGAGGATGGAAAAGAAAAAGAGAAAGAAAGGGAAAAGAGAGGAAAACCTTCAGGATGTGAAAAAGCAACGAAATTTCAGCACGCAATCAGCGACACGCCGCAAGACGGAAAGTAAATTTTCAGGCGCTCGCAAATGTGACAAAATGAAATGCAATGAATGGCTAATGCAAAAGCCGTACCATAAATTCCAGGGAAATGAAATGCCGTGCAGCACATGAAAATGTGAGGAAAAAAGAGACGAAACCCACACATTAAGCTAGCAATGCAAAAGGCCCGACGAAAAATGCTACGAAAGAAAGCAAATACACAGAAAAATTAGCACGTGAAAAAAACAAGTGACCCCAATTTTAGTTTTAGCACATGAAAAGCTACCCGACTCAATTCATCACACAACAAGCGACAAAAATTCAGCACATAAAAAGTAACAAAAATTCAGGACACACTCAAACAGAAGTGACGAAAGTTGCAGACAGCAAATGTGACAAATTTCATCTAATTTCAAGACCGCTCGCTAAAGCGCAAGTAAGGCGAAATTTCAGTAATGAAAAGCACCGAATATGTCTGCACATGAAAAAAAAGCGCCCGAAAATTCAGTACACAAAATTAGACACAAACATTTCAGGGACACGAAAAGCAATGAAAATTCCAGTGCGCAAAAGATAAAGTGAGGAACCTTCAGTACGTTAAAAGCAAAATGAAATTTGAGCACACCACCCTCAGCGACATACTCCTCAGCCGGACATGAAAAGCTACAACGAAATTCAGCATGAGAAAAGTGACGAAAATTCAGTGGGGCACAGCACAGGCAAACACCATCATGGCACACATGACAAAGTGAGATATATCAGGACGCACGAGGCTCAAAAATAAAAACGCGACCAACTCCAATAAGTGACATAAAATCCAGTACATTGACTCAAAAAGTGGCGAACCCTTCCCGAGGACAGGTGAAAAGTGACGAAAATTCAGCATGCGAAAACAAACGAAATGAAAATTCAGCACATTAAAATGAACCTACTTCAGGACAAGAAAGAACGACAAAAATTCACAAACGGCAAAAGTGATGTAAATTCAGGACGCGAAGAGGAACGAAAATTCAGGATGAGAAACGCGACAAAAAAGCATTTGCAAAAGCGAGAGAAATTTCAGGACGTGAAACGTGTCCAACAATTCAGGACGGAAAAAAGCAATTTTTCATTTCAAAAGGATCGTGAAAAGCGAAAACATTTCAGGCACTATAAACAAGAGAAAACAATAACCGAAAAGGCAAAAAAATAAAAAAAAAAAAAAATAAAAAAAAACAAACGAAAATTCAAACGCACACGTAAAGCGATGAATCATTTCAGCATGCGAAACGGCCAAAAATTCAACAACACACCGTAAAGTGAATGAAAATGTCAGAAAATAATTCAACACCACCCAAGAGGTATTCATCGCCAGGAACGCAAAAAGTCGAAATAGAAAGACGACGCAACAAATTCAACAAAAGCTAAATCAAAAAAGAAAAAGAACGGAAAAAAGCCAAAAGTGACTAAATTCAGGACGGCGAACAAGCGAAAATGAAATTACAGGAACCAATAAAAATGCGTACAACATTTCAGAACGAGAACAAAAGTGGGGGGGGGGAAAAAAAATGACATGTCAAGCACCGTTGAAAAGCGACGACGAAAAGCGAAACGCGAGAAATCGAGAAAGCCGAGAACGAAACTAAATTCAGCATGCGTCACTTTTCATGTGGCTGAAATTCCGTCGCTTTTCACGATCCTGATATTTTGTTATTCGCGTCCTGAATTTTCATAGCTTTTCCCGTCCAATTTCAGTTGCTTTGCGTTGTTCTATTAGTTGTAGCCACTTGCGTCCCTGAATTTTGTCACTTTTCATGTGCTGAATTTTTCATCACATTCTCGTGCTGAATTTTTGTTGCTTTTCATGTCCTGATGTTTGTCACTAAGACGCCTACTGAATTTTACATTGCTTTCTTGCATCCAGAAGTTCCTCGCCTTTCGTGTGTGCAGAATTTCTGTCACTTTTCCATTTAACCATATAACCATATAACAATTACAGCATGGAAATCAGGCCATCTCGGCCCTTCTAGTCTGTGCCGAACAATTATTCTCACCTAGTCCCATCTACTACACTCTGACCATTACCCGCCATTCCTTTCCTGACCATAACTTATACAATTTATTTTTAAATTATAAAATAGAACCTGCCCCCTCCAACCGACATCAACTGAAGCTCATTTCCGCACAGCTACCCCTCTCTGGTGGAAAAGAAGTCCCCCTATGTTACCCCTAAACTATCCCTTAATTCTCAAATCGCCTTGTTTGAGTCTTCCCTACTCCTCACTGTTAAAAGCTTATCTACGTCAACTCTGTCTATCCCTCCTCATCATTTAAAAGATCCTTCATCAAGTCCCCCCTTACCTTCTGCGCTCCCCAAAGAATAAATACCAAACGTGTTCAACCTTTCTTTGTAACTTAAGTTGCTGAAACCCAGGCAACATTCTAGTAAATGATTGACGGCTCCTCTGTACTCTCTCATTTTTTTTGAACATCTTAGCTGTAAATTTGGACTACGAAAATTGTACACCAAACTCCAAAAATGGCCCCTCACCAATGCCTTTACAATTTTAACATACATCCCAACTTCTATACTCAATGCACTGAATTAACAAATGCCAGCACAGCAAAACGTCTTTACCACCCTATCTACATGAGATTCCCCCTTCAGGGACCTATGTCACAGTTATTCCTAGATCCCTCGTTTCACTGCATTCCTCAATACGCTACCATTTACCATGTTCGTCCTATTTTAATGTCCCTGGCCAAGATGAACACCTCACACTTAGCACATAAAATCCATCTGCCATCTTTCAGCCCCACTCTTTCCAAATGGCCTAATCCTCTGTAGACTTGAAAATCTACTTTAATTATCCAGAACACCACCTATCTTAGTATCATCTGCAAACTTACTAATCCAATTTACCACGCCATCACCAGATTATTAATGTATATGACAAACAACAGTGGACACAACACAGAGCCTGAGGCACCCAACTTAAAGAAGTGGGGGGGAAAAAAGGGGAAAAAAAAAGAAACACTTGTCACCGCCTTCCAACCTGACAACAGCCATTCCACCATTACTCGCTGGCATCTCCCATTCAGTATAAACCCTTTGGATTTCACCTTATCTTGCCAAAGCACCTCATGTCTTCTTTTTAGCTTTTCTAAATTAATTTCGAAAGATTCTTTAAGCACCTGATTACTCCATGCTGCCATATTATTGTAGATCTCTCTCATTTTTTTCCCCCGAACCAAGTGACCCCAATTTCCCCTCTGAAACCATGCACTTCCCAATTATTACTATTTCCTTTCAACTGAACAGGGACCAAAGATTCTGTACTCTAAATTTTCACTGACCTTTAAATTCGCTCCTTTTCTCTACTACATCCTTCCCATAAAACCAAATGTTCCCAATTTCAACCTCCTTTTTAAACGCGACAAGTGATGAAAATTTCCCAGGAGCAGACAAAACATGACCAAATTTCAGGACTCAAACAAACGTGGACAAAATTTTTCAGGATGCGAAAAGCGACTGATTTGTAAGCAGGGTAAGCAGCTGATTGGCAAGTCAGATCCCAGCAGTTTTGTTATGTACTTTAAATTGTATCCTGTGTAAGGCGGGAGTAATGAAGGGCCCAGGGCAGTGTAACTGTTCTGATGCAAGATGTGGGAGGGTCAGGGAATCTGATGCCCTCCAGAGAAAGACGTCCGACATCTGCGCCATGGGGGTGTGGTTGAGATAGGGACCTAATGGAACTGTGAAGGAACCTGGACAGCAGCGTCGATGACCTCCGTTCTCAGGGAGATGAGGAGGTAATAGAGAGGAATACTATCTCTCTATGGAGTAGTCACTCCCAGACACACAGGAGGCTGAACAAGTGGTCACATTAGTAGGCAAGGGGCAGAGGCAGGGCTAGAGAGTACCCTGGGACCTTACACCTGGAAAATAGTACTCAGGTTTGCGTACGATTGGAGGGGACGGCCAAGCCGGGGCACCAACAGCGGACGGCCTCCGGCACAGAGACCCGGCCCTGATGCTGCAGAAGGGGTAGCAGCGAAGCGGAGGGCAAATGTAATAGGACGCTATAGTTAGGGGGTCGGATAGGCGAAAATTTACTGTAGACGCAGTCCGGGAGACCCCCGGATGGTAGTTTGCCTCCCTGGTGGCCAGGGTCTCGCATGTTCAGAACGTGTAGAATAAAAAGATTCTGATTAAGGGAGGAGAGGACAGCCTGATGTTGTGGTATCCACATAGGTACCAATGACCATAGGCAGAAAAGGTGACAAGGTCCTGAAGGAGAATTTAGGGAGTTGGGGAGAAGTTAAGAGAAGAATCCCCACAAAGGGTAACGATTTCTACGCTGCAAAGAGCAGGACGTTCACATTGAGACGGATTGGAGCGCTTATGGAACAACTCCCCCACGGAACATGTAACCGGATTACGGGACTCGCGGGCCTCTAATAGCCCACGCCAGGAGTCCACTCAGCCCACTCGTCTTCACCAGCCAGGAGTGACAGCAGTTGCCCGGCTGCTGTTTTCCGAAGACGACCCGGACTGCCGGAGACCGCAGAGCGAGAGCAAACGAGGAGGATTTGCCTGGACTGGTGGCAAGTTTTGCCACGCCACACACCTGGGAACCCCTGCACCACAAACTGGCGGGCACCATTAATACCTGACCACTCACCAACTTCAGGTCAGACTAATAAGATACCATGGAGAAAATCAAACCACCTTAAGAACTGCTCAACCTCAGTGTTCCCCTGTCAATGCTCAATCAGGGGACATTTGAGCACGTGCCACACAAGATGCCAGGATGACCGTCTCCCAGCGCATCCTGAAGCTCCTCTCGATGGGCAATAACGGCTATGCTAGGCCCCTCGATGGGACAATGGTCCAGCGAGCAGCAGGAACCCTCACTTTTATCTATGCCCAGTTCAAAATAAACATCCCTGCGCAAGAGCTCCATAAAGCCCACTCCACCCCCCAAATTTGAGCGGGGTTTGTGGCTCCATCTACCGCTCCACCGCCTCATCAACTGTTTGGAACAGGTCTTTCCAAACAAGTAAGGCACGCAGGACGAGGAGGACCAAAACAGCGGCCTTATGAAACCTCCTCCGACTATACCCCGACCCAACCAACGGCAACAACCATACACCAACTTCAGCCGATAGAGCCAAGGAACCTATCTCCTCCACTTCCCCAACCACAGCGCCATTTTTCGGGCAATAGCCAACCAACGGCATGCCATGGAAGAAGATGCGGCCGCCATCCCGACACCTCCACAACGTCCACTGGGCCAAAACGCCAACGCCAGAACCCGCCATTAACCTGGAAAAGGGAAGGGGGCCTGTCCTCTCAGACCAGTAGCAAATCTCTTATGCACAAATTGGTGGAACGGTTGCGGCCTTTTGGGGAATATGGACACTATCACCATTTATCTGACGAGTTTATTTTACAAAGTGTTCAAGTTATGTCATAGAATTCATTGATGGTCAAAATCCCTACCCAGCATTCGACTCATCGAAATTTAACTCTCTCAAAAAGAGGTTGAACAGGACATGCTGAAATTTTACAGCTTGCGCAAAAGGGGTGAATTGGGAGAACACGCATGAACCACCTATGAGTTGTGTCCAACATCTTCACCAAAACCAAAAAAGATGGGGGTGTCTAATTATTATAGACCTAACTGAGCTGAACACTTTTGACAATATACCCACTTTAAAATGATACTTTGAAAACGCTAACAGATTCTTTAACACGGGTAACTTTATGGCCAGCATCGATTTAAAAGATGCATACTATTCAGTTGGCCCACACTGAAATCTCACAGAAAAAGTTTCGAAATTTGTCTGGAAGAACAGTTGTGGGAATACAAAGCATTGCCCAATGGTCTCACCACAGCCCCCAGCCCTATTTACTAAATTAGTGAAACCTATATTGGCCCTCCTCCGACAACAAAATTACATTGTCATGGGCATAATTAGAAGATACCTAATTGTGGTCAGAACCCTCCAATTGGCTATACGGCATTACACGACTACATCTTTATTTGAGAAGCTAGGCTTTGTAATCCATCCAGACAAGTCCAAAACATGCACCCCTCTCCAATTATGGCTTTTTGGGGTTCACCATAGCACAACCTTAAATGATGATCACCATCAATCCCAACCAACAAAAGCTACCGCTAATAAAAGAAGCGTTGCCACAGTCTTGCTTGCGCAGGGTACCGACCCATCCGCAAACGGCAAAAGTAATAGGGAACTGGCAGTTACAATTTCTCCGCTTGCGAAATTCGGCCCGTTACATTTCCAAAATTTTAACAAAGAACAAAGATTGCAGCATTAAAACAAATGCTGGGCACTTTGATCGACCAATCCGATTACCACCAAGGCTAGAGCCGAGCTACAATGGTGGATTGACTATATTAGCGAGTGTCACAGACCCATCCATAGTAAGCAACCCATCCGTCGTGCTACAGACAGACGCAAGCGCACGAAGCTGGGGTGCAACTGACACTAATTCCATTGTGGTGCAGATGGGACTCTCATGAGGTCTACCCTCCCTTCAGTCACATGATAAATTATATAGAATGTTAGGGCTTTCCACGGGCTTACTTACTAACTCACAGAACTTACTCATGTCCGCCTCCAAATAGATTAACACAACGGCGGTGGCTTATATCAATCATATTGTGGTATCAGTCACTATCTTGTGATGAATTGGCAACCACATATTTGCACTGGTGCATCGAGAACATATTTGGATTACAGCGACTATTTGCCAGGAAGCTTAATACAGTGGCGGACACCAGGTCACGAGTATTCAATGACCAACATCGAGTGATGTTGATCCCCAAATTTTGGAGATATTATAGCTCACATGGAACACCAATATTGACCTCTTTGCATCCATTGAACCATCCAGATACCAACGAATGTGGTCTTGGGAAACCAACCCTGGGCTAAATAGCAATGGTGCGTTTTCTATCCATTGGGGGAAATTGGTTTTGCTACGCATTTCCCCCATATTGCCTCATCAGTCGGGTATGCAGCAGAAAATTAAAACTGACTCCTGCAACTGGGCATATTGATCATTCCCACTGGCCTCACAGCCAGGTACCCGATGGCCCTTAAAATTTTGAAACGGCCATGGCTTTCCGATGGGAAACACCCCAAAAATTAATTACACACCCCATTACGGGGGAACAGTCCACCCATGCCATGGTCCACACCTCACATGTGCCTGCAGGTTCAAAAAGACGCGATCGTCAGCGGGCATCTCACCACGAGCCATGGTACTCATCTCAGCCTCATGCCGATATGAACCTCCGAGGCAGTACCTCACACAGATCAGGAAGTGAGGCATCTGCTCTCGGACCAACACGAACACCACAACAGGCAACAATCTCCGAATCCTGGAATTTCCTAGCTTGTCTTCATTTCAATGCTGGCCTTATTACAGTGTCATCACAGCGCAGGAGTCACTATCCTCATACCTGACCATAGGTATAGGCTCAAACCACCTGGTGTCTAAATTCATGAGGGAGTGTTAACACCAACCCTCCACGACCCAGATACTCCTTCCATCGGATGTAAGGGATCGTTCTGACCCTACTGAGGCTGTCTCCATGACCGAGTTACCACTCAAACAGCTCACCCTCTAAGTCGTGAGCTGATGGCACTGACTACAGCTCAACGAGTCCTGGCATTTACAAAACATGCAGCTGGATAGCATGGTCTCCCCCCTGACACACCGTGATTTCTTTGTCCAACTTATTTAAGCAGCACGGCCTGGGGCTCATGGGCTGCAGTTGAGTTTTTCGGGCATATCCCACTGATGCCACCCTCTGCATAGTCACACCATCTCCACAACTACATCCGAATTACAAGAACCATCAGGAAGAAGAGCAGTGGCTCCTCATCAGCCACAAACCTCCCATCAACGGGTGACTGGACAACTATCACCAGGTGGCTCGGGCGGTGTTGGTGCAGCAGGAGTCGCTACTATCATTTTAAACTCTCATTCCACTAGGGCTGCATTCACATCACGGCGAGGCCATGGAGGTGCCCATGGACCACATCCTCGCCACCTCGCGGGCTGGGCCATGAAGCAACCTTCCAAGGTTCTACAATAAACCACTGTTGCCCCCGCGACATTCCCGAAGAAGCTGTGCGGGAGCCGCTCAGTGGAATTTTTTGTCCCCGTCTTAGGGGTTATTTGTTTATATTATTTGTTATAAATTATGCATTATTTTACCAGCCTGTTTCGACTGAACTGCATTAACAGCCTCCTCCATCAGGATTGCAGCAGTGTGATAGCATGGACGTTGTCCCAGCGTGAATCACAGAGTCTGAAATCTTTCACGAAGTCACTCACAGTGACACCGAAATAAAAATTATAAGATAACGATAACTTACCATGTCGAAGTTGAACCTTCTTTTATGAGGAGTTACGGGTGAGGGATTTTGTGCCCTCCACTCCCACCCTCTTATCATAAGTCAATTGGGGATAATTCTACTTTTCTTCATCTTACTATTTTTCAGTCATGGTGCGTTCTGTGATTCCACACCGCTGCTTTGAAGGATGTCGCGCAATGCGTGCTGGCGGGGTCTTCACACGAAATCCATCACCGCGACTCCTCAGTAAAATAAAGATCAACCTTCGAACTTGGTAAGTTCTCGGTAACTTACTATTTTGAGTGTCATAACCAAAGTCTGAAAACATTAGTAAATGTATTATTTTCAGTATTTCTTTTAATTACTTGCAAAAATTTCTAAACAGCTGTTTTCGCTTCCTTCATTCTGGGATTGTTGTAGATTTGAAGATAAAGAAAAATGAATTTAATCCATTTAAAATAGGGTTGTAATGTAACAAAATGTGGAAAAAAGTGAGGGGGTCCGAATACTTTCTGAATGCACTGTATCTTCAGTTTAAACCTGCATCTGCCAGGTTCATTCCTAGACATTTAATCTACAATTCTCTATCCTGTAATTGTGAATCACTGAGGATATTAAAGAGGAAGACATACATTTTTAAAAAAAAAGCAGGCGCATATACCTACCTAGAAGATTTAAATTTTTGAACCCAACATAAAAATACACCTTAAATGAGTTTATTTTTCTTACGTTCAACAAACCTTCCTGTTCTTCTAAGGCCTCCCAAAGCAAACCTAAGGTTTTTCTGACTAGTTTCCACGGCCCTTCTGTATTAATTTACTGATTGTATGCCTCTTGGCCACCTTTCCCTCAGCTAACAATGAACCATTCTACATGGTTCATTGTTAGCTGTGAAGGGGTCTCAACCCGAGACATCACCCATTCCTTCTATTCCAGAGATGCAGCCTCTCCGTTACTCCAGCTTATTGCTCTACTGCATTCCGTGCTGGGCTGGGGGGATCTGTCGTTCTCACCCTTTGACCTTCCACATCTCAGACTCTCTCTCCCTGGCCTAATCTGAAGAAGGGTCTTGACCTGAAATGTCACCCATTCCTTCTCTCCAAGATGCTGTCCCGACCCGTTTGCTTGCTCCAGCTTTTTGTGTCCTCTAAGGTTCTCCCACCTTGGATTTGCTCTTTTCCCAACTACACAGGCCAGCTGACAATCTTCTGTAACTGCTATCGAGTGCTACTCAGTGATTCTGGGAAACAAGCCTGTACATTCAGGCCCCTTCCCACTAAGGAAACCCCGGGTTGGAAACAACTTGAAATTTGCTCCCTACCCAAGTTTCCTCGGTTCGCGGAGGTCCTGAAGGATTTGCCCTCCGCAACCACCTTCAACTAGCACACCCGCAACCGGCTTCGCCTAGAAAATTACCGACTCTTTAAAAAGGAAACTTTCGACCCATTAGGGAGACTGGCAAAAAACCTCCGTAACAATCCTGAACCTACGGGAACCGCACGGAAACTTGGGTGGGGTCGCAAAGTCTCCATAGGTTCCCGTCAGGTTTCCAAGTGGGACAGGGCATTATAAAACAATCCAAGCATTGCCTGTAACTTTCCAGTGTTTTTTGAATAATTTAAAACCAAACTCCGCAGCAGCATTGTTAATTAAACTCATTATTTCAGAAACTTTCACATAATTTACTCATTTTCAAAACAAAAATAAACATATTAACTTTTCTTTTTTAAACATCAACAGCACTGAAATGGTGAAATAAAAGTCCCATATTTGTAATTAATAAACCCAGCCAATCACTTTGAGAGACAGCCAGATATAATGAACTTGTTTAGACAGGATTCATTCTCTTTCGAGTATTATGGAGCAAGATTCATCCGTGTTTTTTTTGTGCCATCAGTAAGAAAAAGCCTAATTTGTTTTGCAGTTTTCCGCAAAATGCAGAGCCGTACTATTTGTGCATTTGTCATTGTCACTGCTACAAATACATTATGCATACGTAATAAGGAAAGTCAGCAGTACCATGCAAACATATACCAGGTTAGTACAAGGAACTCTGACCTGAACAGACACCCATCACTCGTTCTATGCACCATAACTCTGAAGCAGCTTGTTTTAATTAAAAAAAGGAGACATATTTTTAGTTTCCTTTTCTTTTTCGGATGATTGCACACAAAGTTAATAAAAAGACTTTGACAAGAATGGGCTTGTGATGTGCCAAATGACTTCAGAATTTCAATTTCTTAAGGCGCCAATTTATCTTCTAATGATTTACATTGGGGAAATTCAATGAAGCCAATGTTTTTGTGAATATGAAATGTATCCTCATCATGTTTTAAGGTTCCACGCTGGAGATCAGCACGTCCATGTGTGCATGGAGTGTGAGGTTGGGCCTGGGTTCTTTTGTGCCTGGTGAGTTCCCACTGAGTAACCAACGTTGATGAGCCAATTCAGCCATTCAACGAAAATGCCCGCTCTCTTTATGCATAGCATTAACTGCCAGAGTGAATAATGTCCAAAATACACTGACTAATCGCTGCATTACACTGACTTTTGAATGTTGCAGATGAGTAATGATGTCATGTTAGCCAACACATTGGCAATCTCTTAATTCATCATGATCAACACGGATGCAATAGATGCATCAAACCAGTAGAGACCATTCTGCACTTTGATAGATTCTAGTTTGAAGGATTCCGCTTCCATTCTGTAGTTTTCATCTGTCCTTTCCATACGAAAATATAAAAATACAGGTCAGCATAGTGAAAATACCTTCACGACACTCCGACTCCGATCTTCAGTAAAAAGTAAATACCTACTCAAGATTAGAAATTCAATCACCTGTGGCAAAGCTCCAACCCTGACATAATCAATTTTTAAAAGGTTAAAATAGGAAAGATTAAAACGGGAACTTACCAGTTTTGAAGTTTGATCTTTATTTAATGAGGAGTTACGATGAGGGATTACGTGAAGAAGCCCACCAGCCAGCATGAGCGTCAACCTTCAGCGCAGTGGTGTGAAATCACGGAAAACAGATGATGAACTGATTAAGGAAGATTCGAGAACTAGAACTACCACACTGACCTTTAAGAGAAGAGGGCAGGAGCGGAGGCCAACGTACCCCCACATCGTAACTCCTCATAAAATAAGATCAAACTTCAAACTGGTAAAGTTCTTTCTCGTTTACACTTCCAATTTTACTTCAGAGTCACTAGTGACTATGTGAAGACTTACAGCTCTGTGATTTCAGGCCTTGAACACGAGTCCAGGCAACACAGTGCATTAGTGACCCACAGAAAATGAATGAAAAGCATAATGCATTCAGAACACTGCCGTAGATTTAAACTGATGATAATAATAATAGCAACCCTATATCCGGAAAGCAAATATTGAACAGAACGTAAAATTGAGTTGCAAACGAACCCGCCCTGCAATCGGTTATTAAAAAAAGGTTTGGGAAAGCCCGCTCATTCACCATCCTGCTTCCGCTAGGATGCGGTCCACCGAATCCCACCATGAGCCTGCTGCTGATTGCTGTTGGCAGCCCTGATGAAATGAGATTTAAAAATATCAAGAGTTTCACTCCTGCACACGCCAATATAAGCCTTAACCATCTTGCGATGGTCTGCACTGAACCGTCCTTGTGTGGTTTTTTGTGATAATGGAACATCGCCACTCAGTGCCTCTAAAGGTTCTTTGTAGCCTTAAAATATTTACGAATAATGTGTACAACAACACAATCTAGGTCCATAGGATTATGCCAAATTCCAGCTTTTAGACCTAAACACCCCCGGTTTTGCTATTTTTCATTAGCTCATACATAAAACGTTATTTTGTTGGTTGATATAACCATTCTGTCCAGGGGTCGTAGCTTATCAATGACTGGACGCGTTGTTCAAAACTAGTGCCAGAACCATAACTACCTATACGTGAGCCAGGCCAATGATAAGGATGTGCTGGAGCCCACTGTGAAGCATGTTAACACAATGTTCAACATCCCATACTTCCGTTACTGGGCCTGGGGAGGGTTTTGTATTAAAGATACCCTCCGTGAATCTGGTATCAAGGGTGTGACCCAACAGAGTGGTGTTCCCGATCCCAGCAGCAATATGCTGACAGCCAAGGCACTTTTGCATATTAATGGCGTATAACTTAATCTTTTGTCAAATAATAATTTTGAAAGAAAACTCCAAGATGTCAGATATCCGTGCCGTATAATACGTTATATTAGAATTTTAAAAAAACACTTCCCATCTCCTGATGTAAGGAAATGTACTGCTTCTTGTGCTATCCTCTCCAAGCTGGCATGATCATGTCCATGGTTATCGGTCTGACAACCCTAGCATCAGGACAGGTGTTTTTAGAGTCTGCAAATCAATAAAATTGATTCTATTATAGCAGAGGATTGGCCTTCCAGTCACGGGATGACCAACAAATTTTCTGTGTTTCAAAATAAACCATATACTGTTCCTATTTTCATTCTCCAAATTCCCAAGAACATCAGCGGGAACCATGGCTGCCCGTAGGCCAGGCAGGCACTATCAAAATGCCTGAAGCGGAAACTTGTGCTGGATTTTTTTGCAAGACCCGACTGATGAGGCAAATTGGAGTAAAGCACAAAAGCACATTCCTCTCACCAGTGTACGAGAATGCATCTACGCCACTGCCCTGGGACTGGCTCCAATGCAACAATTTTGGCAATTTGTGATTGAAGCCTGATGCAAACAATGATATCCGTGTCCCATACCAAGCACCAATTTCCATTAAATACTTTTGATGCAACATCCATTCGTGTCAATAAATTTTACGTGACCTGAGTCCTGCCACCATGTTGAACCTACCTTGGCACGTAGCAGCTGAAATCCACCCATGTGATTAATACAATGCCACTGATGTAGTGTTATCAATTGTAGTTGAACATGCAGATTATGCATAATCCCACAATAAGCTTAACTCATAAATGCCCCCGAGCAACTCCAGGCGGTTGATACCATATATCTTAGGAATTGATAATCATGCACATCCCCATCTGCCACCGCAACTAGAGATGGTATAGTAGCTCCTCCAGCTTTGAGCACTATCATTCAGTTTTGTAAGATAACTGAAGGTTTATTGACCAAAAACGTTTACTGGAACAATGCTGAATAGTGTTCATCTACCATTGTAATTCTGATATGCTTTGGCTGGAATAGCATAGACTGTTAAAATGACCTAAATGGCACTTGAGTGCTTGTTCCTTTGCACATTGTAAATTCTGATTAATGCAAAGGCCCAAATGCGCAGCTGGAAAATACAGCAACTATTTTGCCAATTAGAGTCCTGCCCTGTCGAACAGAAGGGGCTGCTCCATAACAAACGAGGTTGTTACAGGCGTTTATATAATTCCAATCTCTTGCCCACAGGGCAGAGTCACAGACATATTAATAGAGTTTCATGGTAAATCCCAAATAATCAATAACATCTAGTTGGTATCAACTTGGGTTTTAACTGATGTATGAGAAAACCCATTTCTGAAATATGATTTTGTGGCCGAAACAGCTAATTTAGCCAATATTCAGCATTATCCCTATGATTAACAATATCATCCAGATAGCCCATAACAATGTTTTTTGACTCTAGCAGCCAGCGCCAGTTTGAACAATATGGTAAGTAACCTGGGGGCTGAAGTTTAACCAGTTAGGCAACACTTTAACTGCCACAGTTGCCATCATCCAGCTAAAATTTCAAATATCTTCCGTGATCCCTGGAATGAAAACCAATATTATGCATCTTTGAGATCGATTGCAATGCCATAAAATGAGGCCTCCTTTGGAAATCAAGTTTTTTGGCAGTAAACGAAGTTTCCCATTTTATATGTCTATACAGCACAGATAGTTAGTTGTATAAATCAAGGATGATCCGCGTCCTCCATCTTTCTTGTCTAGAGAATATATTGGAGACTAATTGGTGATGTTTCATGACTTGATTTCTCGATCACCTCTTTTGTGTGTACTTTTAAATTTCAGCTTATGTATATCCCAACCTTCTTGTTTGGCATGAACAAATGCTCGCGTTGATCTCTGGTGAATGTTGTGTGGGTGCAATAATTTGTAAAAATCCAATATGAACCGTGTATCCTGTGCTGTATATACGGCTCCTGATGGTCATCCACCGCCTTCGTGTCAAAAACAAGTGTAATTCTACCGCCAACCTTGTAACTGGTTGCACACACCCCCTGTTCTGGAAAGAACCATACCCACCTACCTCCATGGTTACCGGGTGGACTTATGGGTGGCCCAAGGCCCCTGATATGCCTATTTTCCGGTTCGCGAGTTTGGAGGGTCCGCTGGATTGCGCCATTTTCCATGAAGCAGGCTTGGGCCTTGGCCTAAAAAAGACCTCTGCCCAGAGAAACCAGCTTTTGAGCTATCACCAGCTTCAACGAATCCGCTTATTGCTGATGGAGGCGAGAGGTGTTGTCCGCCGACACGGTGAAGCTTTGCTCGTTGTTGGTGCCTTGATTGGCCCGACAGCTTTTGCTTCTTCATCCAGGTTTTTAACCTGTTTGGGTAGATCTTCCCCGAACAGAAGATTCAGCAGCTGGACATTGCTGGCCTTACATAAGCCTGCAAATTTTGGGATTTAAGACACGTCTGATGGCATTCTTCCGAAAGCAGTTCATTTCGAAGTGTGCATTGCACATCAAAGCCAGGGCATCCTGCTGGACGTCCGATGCCTGGAGCCAGTAATTTTAAATTCTTTGAGTTTCATCTTCTTGGGCTTGATGCCACCTTCCAATGTATCCCCAGATAGAAGCTGTTCACAGCCAGCACTTTTCAGGTATGCAAATTACAGGGTCTGGATTTTGCAGCCGTTTAAAAAAACCATCGCCTCTTCCTGTAATTGATTATGTGAGGTAGTTGATGCTGGAAGCCACTCTTCTTGCATCAGCTCCCATGTTTTGCGAGGGATCACAAACCTTGATGCCATGGCAGGCATTCTTAAACCTCACGCCTGTCATGCATTCCAGTTATGGTTTCCACGGACATACTTCCGAATTCGAGTCAATCATATACTGACCCCGTACACTGTGGGAGATATTAACATAGAGATATACGATGGGGATATTAAGCAGCCCTGGACCATGACACTGCCGCAGGCTCGCATGGAGACCTGCTCTGATACGTCCTGTTCATGGAGCATATCATGAATGGGAGCATCCTTTTCCATACGGTGCTCCATCCCGGGATAAGAGGGTAGAAACCACTCCGAAATGCTATGCAAGTTGTAGGAGGAGAATCCTCCTGGCCTGACACATCTGAGTGTACAGGCCTATCAGACTTAATTTTGCTTTGCCCCCTTTCGGGGTTGCCCAAAGTCCTGAAGTCGCTGACCGCCACTGTCAGCGACTCGGATGGCGAAAACTGAACGGCCGCCGGCTACCGGAACTCCCGAGTCCTCCTGTACCAGTTCCACTGCGGTTCTTCCGTAGTCGGTTTCTCCCCACGGCCCCGTCTGGTTTCGCCCCTGGATTTCCATTATCCGCAGTAATTGGACTCTGTCAAAGAGTATTTCCCCAAAAAACCCAACCTTATAATAAGTTTAAAACTTATCTGCAGGCTTTTGAAAACTTACCGCTGGAGAGCCACGCTCCTCCCAGCCATCGGCGCATGCGTTAGACGTATGACGCGCATCGGGCTGGTGGCATCTTCACTAGTCTCTCATGTGACGCCAATAAATGATTTATTCTACATTTAAAAATGTGTTTAATTTACCTGGCCTATAGTTGCTGCTGACTTGACCAAGCGTAGGCTCGCAATAGTTTCGCTGAACACCTCCGCTAGTCTGCCTAGACCTTCATGATCCTCCCAGTTGTAAACATTTTAACTCCCACCATCCATTCCCACACTGACCTTTTGTCCTGGGCATCCTTCCATTGTCAGAGTGGCCCAGCGCAAATTGAGGACCAGGCACCTCATTTCCTTGAGCAGCTACAACCCAGTGGTATGAATAGTGACTCACTCTAACTTCGTAACCCTTGCTTTCCCTCCCCTTCATCCCTGCCCCCACCCTAGTTCTCCACCAGTTTTCACCTTCAGAATGAGAGTCAGGGAGAGGGAAACATAGAGATAAGATGGATAAGTGTGAGACTGGAGATCAAAGGGGACAAAGCCAAAAGGAAAATGCAGAATGGAGCATTATTATCAGAAGGGAAGTAACAACGAGGCACATAACAAGTACAATGTAATCTGGCGAACAGAGAACTTGTCAGACCAGAGGCTCGACCCAAGAATTCACCACCTCCTTTCTCTCCAGATGCTGCCTGTCCCGCTGAGATACTCCAGCATTTGAGACTATATTCTATACAATCATAAACATCCATAGTCTACAGAAATAACAGGACTTTCACTATTGCTCTTGTCAGATCCTCTCACTGCTCCCAGGATCTCGATGTTGGCCACTCCTTTCCTCCTGCGTGCCGGAGCATACCCGGCCAATTCAGTGGTGGCCCGATGGTGCGGCAGGACAGGACCAATCGTGCATGTGCGGTTTTAAGATGTTAAAAACCGTTAATAACCCTTAATTAACTTTTAAACTATAACCGTCGATCCTGCCGCTGCCGCTGCCTATCGCCGCCATGGCCCTTCCGCTGCCGTGGCCCTGTTGCTGCCGCTCCCCACCGGTGTCTGACGAGGACCAGGGGGATCATCACGAAGCTGGGGACGGGCGCCTTCAGGCGGGGGCTTGGTGGGGAATGGGGCGAGCGTCCTGCATTAAACCTCGCTATCCTTTACCTTAGACCACCGATCGGATCAAAACAAACTTGGTGCAAATCATAGATAGATAGCTAGATAGATAGAAGAATAAGATAGATAGATAGATAGATTAAGATAGATAGATTCTCATAATAGATAATAGAAAGATAGATAGATAGATAGATAGATAGATAATAGATAGACAATAGATATAAAGCAGATCCTTTCCAATCTGAGCGTGCGTTTGTTCTGTGTCATCTGGGTGCGAGTACATAGGCAACAGGCCTATTGCCAATCACCGTTATTCTTGGAGAATTCTGATCCTAAACTGTACTGCTAGTCATCACAATCAGTGTGACGGGCAGCTTTAACATCAAAGTAGTGAGTCATCTTTGTTTAAGAGTGGTCGAACACCACTGCTGCTGTTCAATGCCAGGACCAAACAGTGATTTGTGGGATTAGCTGCTGCAGTGGTACTATAGTTTCACTTTGTGCCTGGGTTGTATCCCATTCTAACACCATTTGAAATGAGCAGACTTCACACTATAGAGGTTAGAACTCGTATCCTTTATTGCAGTACAAATGGAGGGAACACAAACGTGCTTTCATCCCCGTGGTCCGCATCAAATCTAAAAGAGAGAGGCGAGACACACCATCTTATTGGGCTGACCCAGGGTAGGGAAGAAGAGCTGGACAGGACAACAAAAGGAATGTGTAGCATGGCATAATCAGTGTGGAGACATATCTATATTATTACTAAAACGCTCATCTTGACCACTCCCCAGTTTGCTTTGTATTTAACATTTAGGCGACGGAACGGTAGTTAGCCGTATTTATATCGCTAGGATTTTTGCCACCTTACTGATCTCCTCTCTCAAGTGCCCCAAATTAGTTCCGATTGTGGAATTATACAAAAGGTTATGAAGGTATAAAAAAATCGTGAGATCAGTACACTGTCCTTCTCGCCTGGCAGTAACCCAGAAGGTAAGCCCCCGCATCCAGCAGGCACCTGGAGAGTAAATCCCAGAGGCGGCTGAGATCCATGAGCTGCGCTGATTAGTTCCCAGATGGGAAAGCCACTGTGGGGAGCCAGGGAGCAGCATGTGGAGTCGGGAAAAGGTTGGTGTGTGAGTCGCAAAGCCCTGTGGGGAGTCAGGGAAGCATCTATGTGGAGTCCAGGGAAGTGCTGTGAGGCATGGCGGAAATTCTGTGACCACCCCCCCCACCCCCCTAGAACTCCGGCACGGCTTTGTGGAATGAGTTGCATGGGGACCAGGCCTCCATGTGACTGGGACCCAACGGGTCCCACTTAGTCTAGTCGATATTAATAGACTTCCTAATCTACACCACTTTCTTCATTATCCACAAGCAATCATTGTTGTGTCATCTACAAAATACTAATCTGACATCTTATATTATCAGCACGAGACATCTGGAA
Organism: Okamejei kenojei; assembly: GCA_035221665.1. Taxonomy (NCBI): domain Eukaryota; kingdom Metazoa; phylum Chordata; class Chondrichthyes; order Rajiformes; family Rajidae; genus Okamejei; species Okamejei kenojei. The sequence goes on from JAVHYY010000625.1 coordinate 61,224, forward strand.
GACGGGTCCCTGACCTGAACCTCACCCATCCCTTTTCTCAGAGATGCTGCCTGGCCCGCTGAGGAAGGGGGGGGGGGGGGGGCTTGGGGGCAGGCAGTAGTAGCGTGAGGAACTGCAATACTGGTTTACATTGAAACACATAGAAACAAGAAAAAAATAGGTGCAGGAGTAGGCCATTCGGCTCTGCAAGCTAGCACGCCGTTCAATATGATCAGGACTGATCACTTAAATCAGTACCCCGTCCTGGCTTTTAACCGCCACATGTTCCTAGATTTCATAGCTCCCATCAGAGCTAAAATCAGAACTCTCCTCTTGAAAAATCCATAATCGGCCTCCACTGCCTTCTTGCCAGAGATTCCACAGATCACAACTCTGGGTGAATTTTTTGTTTTTCATCATCTCAGTCCTAAATGACCTATCTCCTTATTCTTAAACTGTGACCCCTATTTCTGGACTTCCCCAACATCGGAACCATTTTTCCCTGCATCTAGCTATCCAATCCCATAAGAATGTGTTATTATGTTATCTATAAGATCCCCTCTCATCTTCTAATTTCCAATGAATACAACCCAGTCGAACCCAATCGTTCATCATATGTCAGACCCGCCATCCTGGAATTAATCTGGTGAACCTACGCTGCACTCCCTCGAAGCAATAATGTCCTTCCTCTAATTAGGAACCAAAAATTGCACACAATACTCCAGGTGTGGTCTCACAGGCCCTGTCCCAACTGCAGTAGGACCTCTGCATCTAACTCCAATCCTCTCGTAAAGAAGACCAACCTGCCATCACTTTCTTCACTGCCTGCTGTACCTGCATGCTTATTTTCAGTGACTGATGTCATGCACACCCAGGCTCATTGCACTTCCCTTTTCCTATGTTGACCATTCAGATTATAATCTCCTTCCTGTTCTTGCCACCAAAGTGATAAACCCAACATTTATCCACATTATACTGGTTCCTGCCATGCATCTGCCTACTCACCCAACCTATCCAAGTCACCATGCAAGCCTCGTAGTCATCCTCCTCATCAGCTTTGTGCATCCTGCAAACTTGGAGATCATCACAGTTAATTCCTCGTCTAAAACGTTTTAATATATATTGGTAAATAACAATATATATTCCAGCACCGAGCCTTCGCACCTTTGTGGATAGCCCCATAATCCACTCTGCTATTTTCTTGAAAAGGACTCTTGCTTCCTCTGCAGGGACTCACCCTGAAACGCCACCCATTCCTTCTATCAGAGATGCTGCCTTCCCTGCAAATGTGTCCCTCCAGCATTTGTGATTTACTGCGGCAAGATTAGCATTTTGTGTCTATATTGGTCATGTGTGTATATACCAGCATCTGCAGTTTCCTTCCACACTTGTATTTTTTTCTTGCAATTGTTTATATATATATACAATAAGCATTAGAAGTGCCAGCACTGAAGCCTTGTGGAACAGTATCGTCACAGACCCCATCAGAGAAACCACTCTGCTTTCGAGACCAAGCAAATTGTAATCCAATTTACAAACTCACCTGACTACGGTGTATGAATCATTCTGCCCAGCCGATAAAGAGCGACCTGGCCAAATTTGGATTGTATGATATCGGTTTATTAATGTCATGTTGAACTGAAAAAAAATTAAGTGAAAACTTTGTTTTGCATGTTTATCCAGCCAATCACAATCATGCATGAGTACATCAAATAGTGCAAAAGGTAAATATTTTTGAAAAGTAAACAATACAATGTCACAGCCACAGAGAAAGTGCAGATAAAATAGTATAACGGCCATAATAATGTAGGTTTGGAAGATCAGGAATTCATTCCTGAACTTGAAAGGTCTGTTCAAGAAATCTGATAACAGCAGAGAAGAACTGTTGTTGACTTGGTGGTAATGCGTGCTTTCCCAGCTTTTGTATCCCTAAGCAATGTGAAGGGGAGATATGAAATTACATCCAGGATATGAGTGTTTGTAGGAAGGAACTGCAGATGCTGTTTAAAACCGGAGATAGACCAAAATGCGGGAGTGCTCAGCGGGACAGGCAGCATCTTTGGAGCAGAAGGAATGGGGATGTTCCATTTCACCCAAACGTCCTCTCACATTTCTTCTCTCCAGAGGAAGCTGCTGGCCACGTTGACTACTCCAGCATTAATAGTTAGCATACTGTCATTTCCGGCATACTATATGTGAGCGGCGCATAGGATTGTGCTGGTGGATTCCTGAGGTTACTGAAGGATTTTATGGTGGAGGAGTCTGATGAGTTGCATGACAGACTTAGGCTGCATTCACAACTCTGCAATTTCCTATGGTCTGGAGCAGAGCAGTTGACCACATCAATGGGGGATTGATGTGGCTGATGACTGGTGCATCTGTAAATGCAACTGGAAAGTTATTGTAACACAAATATAATGTCGGGACATTACAAATGTCCCAAACAGACCACAACGTGGAACAGGCGGAGGACGATGGCAGACCTTAGGGAGCGCACAACGGCTGGGAAGGCGGATGAAGCTGCAGCAGATAAGAGTGGTGCAGTGGGGGGGGGGGGCGGGGGGCGGGGGTAAGTTCGACTTGGGTGAGCGAGCCATGCCCACTGTACAGATCCTGACCCAGATCCCTGTCCAAGGACCGTGTGGTGGCTGTCTGTCTGCACCAGTCTCCCCACCCCCCTCTCCCCCACGTTAAACAAAGTCCATGCACTGGAGTCCTCCATCCCTGGAGACACGCCATGGTCAGCCATGACTGAGGGGGCCTATGAAATGTCTAAAAAAAAATCCAAATTAATATGATTTTGAGTATGAATAAAACTAACATCCAATAGTGACAAACAAATTCTGCAAGTTTCAAAATCTCAAATGTGTTTGATTATTGATGCGTGGCTGTGGTTCGTTGGGAAAACCAATAAATTGTTGGTCTTAGAGCACAATGGTGCTAAGTATCCTCCAGCGGGCCAGGCAGCATCTCTGGAGAGGAGGAAAGGTGACCTTTCGTCAAGACCCTCTTCAGACCCTAGTTTGGTTTTTAGCTGACTGTCCACATCTCATAATTAACAATAAACAAACAATGAAGTTTGTGGAACTCAAGCATCAATTTCAAGGCCGAGCGCTTTCAAAATATCCCTAAGACACAAAAATCAGGCTGCTTCTGTCCCATATTTCAAAACAAATTATAACAGTTAAGGCTTAATGGTAGCACTCTCGCCTGTCAGAATTATGTTGGTTTAAAATCCACTCCAGGGGTGAATAATCAAAGGCCAGCACTTCAATATAGTTGTGACGGAGTGCCACACTCGTGGAGGTGTAATCTTCCAAAAGAGACTTAAATCTAACCTCTGCCCGTCCCTCTCTGGGAGAGCAATTAATCCCTTGACACAGGGCACACAAGAGGAACAGGGAAGTACTTCCTCAGTAAAGCGAAATGCAGTAAACTGCTCACATAAACACAGATTATCAGATCATTAACCACAGTAAATATTGAGAACTTTGCAGTTCAAAATGATCCCAATTTTCTCACCTGATAATTGGTTCCAATTAAAAAAAACATTAATGCTTTACAGCAGAATTTAGTTAGGTGCGTGAGTTTTTAGGATGTACAACTAATGTGGGAGTCCTTTCCTTCCTTCACCGACTGCAGCATGCAGTCACAGGTAGAACAGCAAACTCCACACAGACAGAGCCTTGGTTTAGGATCGATCCCAGCCCTCTGGCGCCACTGAGCAGCGGTTTCCTTGCAGTTGGCAGTAGCAGCTCTACAAACCTATGATGGACACCAGATGCTGGAGTAACTCAACGGGACAGGCGGCATCTCAGGAGAGAAGGAATAGGTGCCGTTTTGTGTCAGACACTCTCTCAGACTGAGGACTGCTTCAGACTGCTCAGTTTGAAGAAAGGTCTTGAACCCGAAATGTCACCCATTCCTTCTATCCAGAATACTACTGTCCCGCTGAGTTACTCCAGCATTTTTGTGTCCTCTTAGTAAAACCAACATCTGCCAGTTACTTCCTACACCTCTAATCAAGCCTACGTGCTGCCTGTCCTGTTGTTATACTGTGTCCAAACAGCTGTTTACTGCTAAAATAGGAACCAAAAGTAGGAAATATACTCTTTTCAACCAACAACATTCGTTTATCCCGTTCTTTTAACCAGCAAAAATCCATTCCCAGGGCAACTTCGAAGAATACCTTTTCGAACAAAGACCTGCAACCTTAACCCATAATGGCCAAATGTTTTGGTCAATGGAGCATCCTTAAAGAAGAAACTGAGAAAGATTGTAAAAAAATAGGGAAAGATTCCTTAGCAACTGAATGCCAATGATGGAACAAATACATTTCGGATAATCAATAGGGATAAATCAGAGACATCAGTATCCAAGAGACACAAAGTGCTGGAGAAACTCAGCAGGTCGGCAACATTCTGGTTGAACATGAACTCAGGTGACCTTTTTTCTAGACACTTTTTCAGATAGAGACTCAAAGAATTTGAGAAGCTTAAAGGGCTGTCCTCATTTTTTGCGACTCTAACGACTGCCGGGACTAGTTTTAATGGAAATCATGTACACGCCTGGGGGCAACCAACTACAAACTTCAGCGGCTAAGCAAAAATTGTCGCCACTGTCACTGAAAATGTTCAACATGTTTTAAAGTTATTCTGCAGTCGCCTTAGTCCGGGGGGGGGGGGGTGGGGGGGGGGGGATACGATTGTAAGCACTGTGGTGTGTCTAGCTCGTGAGTTGATGTCAAGGTCTCCTACTGAGGGACATTCACTGGTAAATTGGATAATATGTTAAAATTAGTGAGCTGTGAGCTTGATTGTACCAACAATCTGATTGCCTTACAATACAATACAGCGTCTCTGGAGAAAGGAATTGGGTGATGTCTTGGTCAAGACTCGTCTCAGACCCCTCACAACCCGAAAGCGTCAGACCATGGATCGCGGTGGTGGCCTCGTCGGGGCGGGAAAATGCTGACTGTCCCGCTGAGGGTAAGACATTGACTGGTGTGTGCGATTTGTAAGTGTTTGGGGGGCCGCAGCATCTGGCAGTTCCTTCCTACACACTGACTGTATTTTCTTCATAAACATACTGACTTCCAACATTTAACCTCCCAACCTGTCTCTTGCAATGATGTGATCCCTACTCTAATATATCCATCACAGCTACATTCACATCCAAGCTGCAGCTTTTCCATTCTAGGACATCCGAAAAAAGGGGAAGTCCTAGATGACACTTTCATCCTAGGACATTCAAAGTGCCCTGGTTCTTTAAGTGTTGTGTGTTGTGTGTGTCCGGCTGTCCAGTTGATCCTTTCCCCTGCAATTCTGCTGCCCCAATTGTCTCCTCCGGCACTTTGTGCCTTTTATAAACAGGGGGGGGGGGGGGGGGGGTGGGGGGCAGCATCTTCGTTGCTATTTCTCCTGTTTTAAGGTTAACAGGCCAACTTTAGTTGGCTGCAGAAGGAGGGAAGGGAAGGGTGAGAGCGGAGCCATCTAAAATTTAGAGGTGTGGTCCCAAATACAGAGAAGCAGTTGAACAAGAGGGATTGATTGAAAAGCTGAACAAAAGGTCAGAAACCACACAAGAACATTGCAGTTTTCTTTAAGCACGAAGAGGAAATGTATCAATACTCCTCCAGCAAGTGATAATGATTAAGCACATGGGAATCAAATAATATGGTGCATGGCTTCTTAGCTCCAAATTGTTAGTCCTGTCAGTTTTGAGCAAGTGCAATTTGAAAGTGATTACAATCAAAATCGACAGCCAGCATAGTTCATAAAGGAGATGAAGTTTTGACATTCATATTAACATTGGAAGGCTTAATGTTTGATGGCTAATGTCATCTGACAATATAAAATAAAAGATTTGCACCATTAGTTTCCCATTACTCCTCCTTCGAGGCTCATTTTTTGAAAGCATGTTCCTCTCTTAGCTTTCAGGCCAAGCATTTTAGATGCCACATCTTCCTGGACAAGCGTAAAAACTGTATATATTTAAGTTCTGCGTATATATTTTCCTAATTTTATTATTTAAATCCGACCTATTATCAACTATAACTTGTGCAACAAGAAGGGGGCCCATCTTTAAATCTTAAATGTTAAAAAAATATTTAACCCTTATTAACATCTGCCCTAGCTGATGTTGTAAAAGATACCAAGGAAGAGAAGTCACAGCGGTATAGTTGCTGCCTTACTGCGAATGCAGCGCTGGAGACCCGGGTTGATCCTGACTACGGGTGCTGTCTGTTACAGAGTTTGTACGTTCTCGCCGTGACCTGTATGGGTTTGCTCCGAGATCTTTGGTTTCCTCCCACACTCCAAAGACGTACAGGTTGTAGGTATAAATTAGTTTTGGTAATGTAAAAATGGTCCCTAAAGGTTTAGGACATTGTTAATGTGCGGGGATCGCTGGACGGCACGACCAGGTGGCCGAACGGCCTGTTTCCTCGCTGATCTCTAAACATCTCTAACTAGTGTTTTTCTCCAGTGCTACTTGCTAGAGGCCAACAATTCATCCTCAATCTGTACCACTATAATGAATATGATTATTTATGAGCGGATTTCTCAATTAAACACATCCTTATTTCCGACATTATAATGTGGCATCATTTTGAAGGTATTCACTGCTGAAAGTTACTTTGTGATGTCCTGCTGGGATGGACTGAAGACTTGTAATAAATCTTCTTTATTTCTGACACTGTTTTCATGACCCAGAGGTTTGTTTCATTGAATGGTTTTGTACATCTGCTGAGATACAGCAGAGAAAAAGCCTCATGGAAGATAAGCAATCTTGCCGGCTAGCTCACCGTCGCAGATGCGAATAACCTTGTATTAATAGTCCATCAATCATTACTTAATTAGTTTTAGTTTAGTATAAGATTCAGTGGCGGCAACAGACCACTTTGGCCCACCGAGTCCACACCGACCAGAGATCCTCGCACATTAACACATCCCAGTAAACACTATATACATTGTCACATATACACCAAGGCCAATTAAACCTACATACCTTATGTCTTGGAGTGTTGGGAGGACAAACGAAGATCTTGGAAAAACCCACGCAAGTCATCGGAGAAACGTACAAACTATACTCCGTACACATCGAACCTGGGTACTCTGGTACTGCACGCTCTGTAAGGTAGCAACTCTACAGCTGCCACCACCGGCCATCCAGAATTCTTAACCCCAGCCTTTCCTCCCCCTCCCAACATACCCAAACCTTCACCGGCCTCTCGCATGTCACCAGCCATTGTAAATATGGAACCGAGTTTGAAAATGGTGACTGATCTTATAGAGGGTTTATAGTTATCTAACAGATGTAATAAAATCAAAGAGAATAGATCGGGTTGATGCACAGTCTCTTGCCCATAGGAGGTGAATGAGGACCAGAGGACATTAGGTTTAAGGTGAAAAGATTTAATATGAATCTGATGAGGTAATTTTTTCACACAAAGGGTGGTGGGGTATGAAACAAGCTGCAGCGGGAGGTAGTTGAGTGCAGGGACTAATCCCAACAATTAAGAAGCAGTTAGACAGGTACATGGATTGGACCAAACGTCCAAAACGACGGATAAGGACCAAACACAGGCACGTGGGACCTAGTAAAAGCTGAGACATTAGCTCAGGAAGACAGAGTTCCCAATCCTCATACTGTACTGTGATTGGTCTCTGGCACAAAGGAAACCTCAGATCCCTGGTATAAGGACCGAACATGATCAGAAGAGATTAATTGTCGCATCCAATCGGTTAACTGGTAGCCCCCCCAACAGCCATCATGTTTACAATGGCTGGACGGTAACAGTTTACACACTCAACGAAATTGAATCCCAGACTTAAAAGAATATAAAATGAAAAAAAAATATTAGTTCAGGCCTAACAATGAAGGCCTGAAAAACAAAGGGAAGTCTTTAAGATAGTACTAGAAATTATGTGGTAATTTGCAGTGAATTGCAATCCTTTCTCAGAACCCATTGCTTTCATAGAAACCTGGATGTGCAGGCTGGTCCCATAGACCCAGCAAGTCGCTATCTCCCATCTTGATGGATACCTGGTGCCAATGATAACTGAGTTGTTGGCTAATGAAAACCACTATTGGTTTCTAATAATGACTCAGAATAACAATTGGGGCCAAGTTGTGCTCCTGGTTAAGTGACTGATCCGAAGGAAAAGCCATCACCGACTGCGAGGTGGCAATATGTTCCATATATAGTACCAGGACGCAAGACTGGAGCTATAGGAGAGGTTGAGTATGCTGGACTCCTAAATCCTTGGAATACAGGGGGATGAGGGGATCCTTATTGAGGCATATATAAATCATGAGAGGAAGTAGATCAGGTATAATTCTTAGAGTCTCTTGTCTGCCCAGAGTGGGTGAATCAAGGACCAGAGGACATCGGCTTGTTGCAAGGGAAAAGAATAAATAAGAAGCTAAGGAGTAACATTTTCATAAAAACGGTGGGGGGTGTATGGAGCGAGCTGCCAGGAGGAGGTAAGCTGAGGTCAGGACTATCACATGTTTAAGAAACTGTTGGACAGGTACATGGATAAGACAGGTGTGGGAGGATATTGGGCAAATGCAGGCAGCAGGAGCAGTGTAGTGTTTGGCCAGTGTGAGCAAAGTTGGGCGGAAGGACCTGTTCCCCATGCTGTTTGACTCTATGACCCTCTATGGACCCATACTGCATCGGGGGACATTGGAAATACCCTGAGTGGCAGACCTGTGTGTTCCTGTGCACCTCAAACCCACCATCCAAGTCCACACAAGCATTCATCTATGGCTGAGTTGATGAGCTGGAGTTACTGACAATTTAGCCTCTCAGCTCGGTCAGCCATGGCTGGTTAATCCAGCAGTCCCCAGATTCAGAATGTGAGTCCCCAATACAGACCATGACCCATATAATGAACTCCTGCCCAGACAGATCCAATTCTACTCACAACCGTCACACTGATCCACCTAAATTCATAGCATGATAATAACTTTGACAATGAATTCTATTATCTGTTCTCCAGCCATACCATCTTATGTGTGGGAAGGAATTGTAGATGCTGGTTATACACCGAAGATAGACACAAAATGCTGGAGTAACTCAATAGACAATAACAATAAGTGCAGGAGTAAACCATTCGGCCTTTAAGCCACACGGCATCACTGTGATCATGCTGATCATCATACCCCGTTCCTGCCTTCCTCGCCATATCCCCTGACTCCGCTATCATTAAGAGCTCTATCTAACTCTCTCTTGAAAACATCCAGAAAATTGACCTCCACTGCCCTCTGAGGCAGAGAATTCATAGAACATAGAAACATAGAAATTAGGTGCAGGAGTAGGCCATTCAGCCCTTCGAGCCTGCACCGCCATTCAATATGGATCAAGGCTGATCATCCAACTCAGTATCCCGTACCTGCCTTCTCTCCATACCCTCTGATCCCCTTAGCCACAAGGGCCTCATCCAACTCACTCTTAAATATAGCCAATGAACTGGCCTCAACTACCCTCTGTGGCAGAGAGTTCCAGAGACTCACCACTCTCTGTGTGAAAAAAAGTCTATCGCATCCGGTCTTATAAGAGGTTTCCCCCTTATCCTTAACTGTGACTACACCTTGTCCTTGACTTCCCCAACATCGGAACAATCTTCCTGCATCTAGCCTGTCCACCCCTAAAATTTTTGTAAGTTTCTATAAGACCCCTCTCAATCTCCTAAATCCAGAGAGTATAACCGAGTCCTAGCCAGTCCTTTTCTTCATATAGCCGTCCTGCCCTGACTTCCCAGGAATCAGTCTGGAAACCTTCTCTGCGCAGACTCCCTCAATGCCCAATAATGTCCTTCCCTCAGATTTGACACCAAAACTGTACGCAATACTCCCATGGTGGTCTCACCAAGACCCGTACAACTGAAGTAGAAACTCCCTGCTCCTGTACTCAAATCCTTTGCTATGAAAGCTAACATACCATTCGCTTTTTTCACTGCCTCTGCACCTTCAATAGCCTACTTTCAATGACTGGTGTACCATGACACCCAGTCTCGCTGCATCTCCCCTTTTCCTAATCGGCCACAATTTAAAATAATAGTCCTGCTTTACCTGTTTTGCCACCAAAGTGATAAGCCTTCACATTTATCCACATTATACTGCATCCTGCCAAACATTTGCCCACTCACCCAGCCTATCCAAGTCACCTTGCAGTCTCCTAGCATCCTCCTCACAGCGAACACTGCCCCCCACTCAGTGTCATCTGCAAACTTGGAGATATTGCCTTGACGGCAGAAATCCCG
>JAVHYY010000626.1:0-47767 GCA_035221665.1 Okamejei kenojei
CATAGAGAGATAGTTTATTAGCAAAAGCTAGACCTGAGATGTAGCTGAGATGGAGCAAAAGCTAGACTCGAGATGGAGCTCGAAATGCAGCTAAGTTAGACCTGGAGATGGAGCTGGAGATGGAGCATAGCTAGACCTGGAGGGATGGTGCTGGAGATGGAGCGAGAAGCTAGGCCTGGGGAATTGAGCTGGAGATGGAGCGAGAGTATACACCGGGAGACGGAGCTTGAAGATGGATCGGAGAGATAGACTTTCATGGGAGTTGAGATGGAGCGAGATCTGGACTTGGAGATGGAGCTGGAGCTGGAGGCGAGAGCTAGACGGTGAGATGGAGCTAGAGATGGAGCGAGAGATATACCGGGTGATGGAGGCTGGAGATGGAGCGAGCGATAGACCCTGGAGATGGAGCTGGAGATGGAGCGAGAAGTGGGACCTGGAGATGGAGCTGGAGATGGAGCAAAGCCGAGACCTGGGCGATGGAGCTGGAGATGGAGCAAAAGCGAGACCTGGCGATGGAGCTGAAGTTGGAGCTAAAAGTCTAGATCTGACGATGAAGTGGAGATGGAGCCAAAAGCCAGACCTGGCGATGGAGTGGAGATGGAGCAAAAGCTCTGACTGGAGATGGTGCTGGCAAGATGGAGCAAAAGTGGACTTGGCGACGGAGCTGGGAGATGGAGCAAAAGCTAGACCCGGGAGGTGGTTTGGAGTACGGAGAAAAAATAGACCTGGAGACGGTGCTGGAGATTGAGCAAAAGCTAGACTTGGCGCGGAGCTGGAGTTGGAGCAAAAGCTAGACCAGGAGGTGGTGCTGGAACGGAGCAAAAAACTAGACCTGGAGGAAAGGATGCTGGAGTCGGAGCAAAAGCTAGGACTGGAGATGGAGCTGGAGATGGAGCAATTGCTAGAGCTGGAGAAATTGGGGGGGGGGGAGATGGGATGGAGCAAAAGCGAGACTGGAGATGGAGCTGCAGATGGAGCAAAGCTAGTGCTGGAGATGGAGCTGGAGTGGAGGCCAAAAGAGGACACGGAGAAGGAGTGGAGATGCAGCAAAGCTAGACCTGGAGATGAGTGGAGATGAGCAAAAGCTACTTGGAGACGGAGTTGGCGATGGAGCAAAAGCTAGACCCGGAGGTGGTTTGCTGGAGCGGGAAACAGCAAGTAGACCGGAGACGGAGCTGGACGGAAGACAAAACTAGACTGGAGATGGAGTGGGATTTGAGCAAAAAGCTAGTGCTGGAGATGGAGCTGGAGATGGAGCAAAAAGCTAGACCAGGAGATGGAGCTGGAGATGAGGCAAAAGCTAAGGACTGAGACGCGTGGCTGGAGCTGGAGCAAAAACGCTAGTGCTGGAGATGGAGGTGGAGATGGAGCAAAAGTAGAATGGAGATGGAGCTGGGAGATGGAGCAAAAGCTAGACCTGGAGATGATGCAGGAGATGGTGCAAAAGTTAGACCTCGAGATGGTGCTGGAAATGCAGCAAAGTTTAGACCTGGAGATGGAGCTGGAGATGGAGCAATTGCTAGACCTGGAGATGGAGCTGGAAGATGGGAGCGAGAGCTAGGCCTGGGGATTGAGCTGGAGATGGAGCGAGAGATACACCGGAACGGAGGCTGGAGATGGAGCGAGAGCTAGTCTGGGAGATGGAGTGGAGATGGAGCGAGATCTAGACCTGGAGCTGGAGCTGGAGATGGAGCTCAGAGCCGAGCTCGCGATGCAATAGAAGCTGAGATGGAGCGAGAGCTAGAATGAGATGGAGCTGGAGAGGGAGCGAGAGAATAGACATGGAGATGGAGATGGTGATGGGAATGCTGGAGCGAGAGATAGACCGGGAGATTGAGTGGAGATGGAGCGAGAGCTAGACAGGAGATGGAGATGGAGCGAGATCTAGACCTGGAGCTAGTGTGGAGATGTGAGCAAAAGCGAGACCTGGCGATGGAGTGGAGATGAAGCAAAAGCGACGACCTGGCGATGGAGCTGGAAAGTTGGAGCTAAAGCTAGACATGGCGATGGAGTGGAATGGAGCAAAGCAAGACTTGGCGAGGAGCAGGGGATGGAGCAAAAGGTAGACCTGGCGATGGAGCTGGAGTGGAGCAAAAGGATAGACATGGCGATGGAGCTGGAGATGGAGCAAAAAGAGTAAGACCTGGAGATGGGAGCTGGAGATGGAGCAAAAGTAGACCTGGAGATGAGTGGAGATGGGAAAAGCTAGTATTGCGAGACGGGCTGGAGATGGAACAAAAGCTTGACCTGGAGATGGTGGTGGAGATGGAGCAAAAGGCTAGACTGGAGATGGATATGGATGATGGCGCAACAGTAGACAGGAGATGGAGCTGAAGATGGAGCAAAAAGCTAGAACTGCAGATGGGAGCTGGAGATGGAGCAAAGTAGACCTGGATGATGGTGCAGGAAGATGGAGCAAAAGCATTGACCTCGAGATGGAGCTGGAAATGCAGCAAAAAGTTAGACCGGAAGATGGAGCTGGAGATGGAGCAATAGCTAGACTGGAGTGGAGCTGGAGATGGAGCGAGAGCTAGGCCTGGGGATTTAGCTGGAGATGGAGCGAAGCCGATACCCCCCTCACCACCCCAGGGAAGACGGAGCTGTTAGGATGAGCGAGTGCTAGACCGGAGTTGGAGCTGGAGAATGGAGCGTGAGCTAGACGGGAGATGGAGCTGTGATGGAGCGAGAGACAGACCGGGAGATAGGAGCTGGTGATGGAGCGAGAGATAGACCTGGAGATGGAGTGGAGGTGGAGCGAGAGCGTGTCCTGGAGATGGAGCTTGAGAGGAGCAAAAGCGTGGACCTTGCGATGGAGCTGGGATGGAGCAAAAGCGAGACCTGAGCGATGAGCGGAGTTGGAGCTATAAGCTAGATCTGACGATGAAGTTGGAGATGGGAGCAAAAGCATAGACCTGGCGATGAGCTGGAGTTGGAGCAAAAAGGTAGACCTGGCCGATGGGGAGTGGAGTTGGAGCAAAGGTAGACCGGCGATAGAGCTGGAAGATGGAACAAAAGATAGACTGGAGATGGAGCTGGAGGATGGAGCAAAAAGCTAGACTTGGAGACGGAGGCTGGAGATGGAGCAAAAGCTAGACCCGGAGGTGGTGCTGAGGACGGAGCAAAAACTAGACCTGGAGACGGAGTGGAGACGGAGCAAAAGCTAGACTGGAGATGGAGCTGGAGAGGAGCAATAGCTAGAGCTGGTGGATGGAGATGGTGATGGAGCAAAAGCTAGACTGGAGATGGAGCTGGAGATGGAGCTGGAGATGGAGCAAAAGTACTGCTGAGATGGAGCTGGAGATGGAGCAAAAGCAAGGACACGGCGATGAGCTGGAGGTGGAGCAAAAGCTAGGCTGAGAAGGAGTGGAGATGGAGCAAAAGCTAGGACTGGAGATGGGCTGGAGATGGAGCAAAAGATACACCTGGAGATGTAGCTGGGATTCAGCAAAAAGCTAGACCAGGAGATCGGAGCTGTGAGATGGAGCAAAAGCTAGACTTGGAGACGGAGTGGTGAGTGGAGTAAAAGTAGACCGGAGGTGGTGCTGGAGACGGAACAAAAAGCTAGACTGGAGACGGAGTGGAGACGGAGCAAAAGCTAAGAACCTGGATGATGAGCCGCGGAATGCAGCAAAAGTTAGACTGGAGATGGAGCTGGAGATGGAGCAATAGCTAGACCAGAGATGGAGCTGGAGATGGAGCGAGAGCTAGGCCTGGGGATTGAGTGGAGATGAGCGAGAGATTACACCGGGAGACGGAGCTGGGAGATGGAGCGAGAGCTAGATCTGGAGATGGAGCTGGAGATGGATGCGCAGATCTAGAACTGGGAGCTGGAGGGGAGATGGAGGGAGCTAGACCAGGAGATGGAGCTAGAGATGGAGCGAGCGATAAACCGGGAGATGGAGTGGGAGATGGAGCGAGAGATAGACCTGGAGATGGAGCTGGGATGGAGCGAGAGCTGGACTGGAGATGGGCTGGAGATGGAGCAAAGGCGAGACCCTGGGCGATGGAGCTGGAGTTGGAGCAAAAGAGTGACCTGGCGATGGAGATGAGGGTGGAGCTAAAAGCTAGATCTGACGATGAAGTAGGATGGAGCATATGCAAGACTGGCGATGGAGCTGGAGAGGAGCAAAAAGCTTCGACCTGGAGATGAGCTGGAGTTGGAGCAAAAGTAGACTTGGGACGGAGGCTGGAGCTGGAGCAATAGCTAGATGCTGGAGATGGAGAGGGAGATGGAGCAACAAGCGTGACCTGGAGATGGAGCTGCAGATGGAGCAAAAAGCTAGGAGTGGAGATGGAGCTGGACGATGGAGCTAAGAAAACAAGGACCCGGTGATGGAGTGGAGATGGAGCAAAAGTAGACCTGGGAGATGGAGTGGAGATGAGATCAACAGCTAGACCCGGAGATCGAGCTGGTGATGGAGCAACCTAGACCTGAAATGGAGTGGATGGAGCAATAGCTAGACCTGGAGATGGAGCTGGTGATGCAGCAAAAGCTAGACCTGGAAGATGGAGCTGGAGATGGAGCAAAGGTAGGACCCGGAAAATTGGAGCTGGAGATGAGCTAAAGCTGACCTGGAGAGAGCTGGAGATGGAGCAAAAGCTAGACTGGAGTTGGAGCTGGTGATGGGAGCAAAAAGCAAGCCTGGAGATTGGAACTGGAGATGGTGCAATAGCTGGACCTGGAGATGGAGCTGGCGTTGGAGCAAAAAGCAAGACCGGTGATGGAGTGGAGATGGAGCAAAAAAGCTAGACTGGAGATGGACGCTGGGATGGCAGCAAAGGTAGACTGCGATGGAATTGGAGAAGGAGCAAAGGTAGTCCTAGCGATGAGCTGGAGATGGAGCAAAAGATAGACTGGGATGGAGCTGGAGATGGAGCAAATGCTAGATGTAGAAGGAGCTGGAGATGGAGAAAAGCTGCATTGGAGACGGAGCTGGAGATGGAACAAAAGCTAGGAACTGGAGATGGTGCTGGAAGTGCAGCAAAAGTAGACTGGAGAGAGCTGGAGATGGCGCAAAAGCTAATCCGGAGATGCAGCTGGAGATGGAGCAAAACTAGAAACTGGAGGATGGAGCTGGAGATGGAGCAAAAGCTATACCTGGGATGATGAGGAGATGGAGCAAAAGCTAGACTCGCGAAGGAGTGGAAATGCAGCAAAAGTTTAAACCTGGAGATGGGCGCAGGAGATGGAGCAATAGCTAGACCTGGAGATGGAGCTGGAGATGGAGAGCAAAACCTAGACCCCGGAGGTGGTGCTTCGGGGCGGAGCAACAACTAGACCTGGAGACGGAGCTGGAGGACGGAGCAAATGGCTAGACCCTGTGATGGAGTGGAAGATGGAGCTAAAGCAAGACACGGTGATGGAGTGGAGATGGAGCAAAAGATAGACCTGGAGATGGAGCTGGAGATGGAGCAAAAGCTAGACCCGGAGATTACGAAGCTGGTGATGGAGCAAAAGCTAGACCTGGTGTGGTGCTAGAGATGGAGCAAAAGCTACGACCTGGAGATGGAGTGGAGGATGGCGCAAAAGCTAAACCAGGAGATGAGCTGGAGCTGGAGCAAAACACTAGAATGAAATGGAGCTGGAGATGAGCAAAAGCTAGAATCATGGGGATGATTGCAGGAGATGGAGCAAAAGCTAGAACTCGAGATGGAGCTGGAGATGGTGCAATAGCTAGACCTGGAGATGGAAGCTGGAGATGGAGCAAAAGTAGACCGGAGGGTGGTGCTGGAGACGGAGCAAAAACTAGACCTGGAGACGGAGCTTGGAGACGGAGCAAAGCTAGACCTGGAGATTGGAGCTGAGATGGAGCAATAGTAGAGCTGGAGATGGAGATGGAGATGGAGCAAAAGCTAGGACCGTGAAGATGGAGGCTGCAGATGGAGCAAAAAGCTAGTGTGGAGATGGAGCTGGAGATGGAGCAAAGCAAGACACGGAGATGGAGCTGGGATGGAGCGAAAGGCTAGACTGGAGATTGGTGTGGAGATGGAGCAAAAGTAGACCTGGAGATGTAGTGGAGGATGGAGCAAAAAGCTAGACTCGAGATGGAGCTGGGAAATGCAGACAGTTAGGACCATGGAGGATGGAGGTGGGAGATGGAGCACTAGCTAGACCTGGAGGATGGAGCTGGAGCATGGAGCGAGAGTTGGCTGCGGTATTGAGCTGGAGATGGAGGTGAAGATATACCGGGAGACGGAGCTTGTGAGTGGAGCGAGAGCTAGATTGGAGAGGGAGCTGGAGTTGGAGCGGCGAGATCTAGGGACCTGGATATGGAGCTCGGAATGAGCGAAGAGCTAGACCGGGAGTGGAGCTAGAGATGGAGCGAGAGATAGACGGGGAGATGAGCTGGAGATGGAGCGAGAGGATAGACCTGGAGATGGAGCTGGAGATGGAGCGAGAGCTGACAATGGATGATGGAGCTGGAGGGGTGGAGCAAAAGCGAGACCTGCGATGGAGCTGGAGATGGATGCAAAAGGATACCTGGCGATGGAGCTTGTAAGTTGGAGCTAAAGCAGATCTGACGATGAAGTGGAGATGGAGCAAAGGCATGACCTGGCGATGGGGGGGGGGGGGGGTTTTGGTGGGGGAGCTGGAGATGGAGTCAAAAGCTCGACCTGGAGATGGAGCTGGAGATGGGGAGCAGAAAGCTAGACTTTGGACGGAGCTGGGATGGAGCAAAAAGCTAGACCCGGAGGTGGTGCTGGAGACGGAGCAAAAACTAGTCCTGGGAGACGGAGGCTGGAGACGGAGCAAAAGCTAGACCTGGAGATGGAGCTGCAGGTGGCGCAATAGCTAGCGCTGGAGATGGAGATGGAGATGGAGCAAAAAGATAGACCTTGGAGATGGAGCTGGCAGATGGAGGCAAAAGCTAGTACTGAGATGGGCTGGAGATGGAGCAAAAGCAAGACACGGAGATGGAGCTGGAGAGGAGCGAAGCTCGACCTGGAGAAGGAGCTGGAGATGGACGCAAAGCTAGACCTGGAGGATGGTGTGGAGATGGAGCAAAAGCTAGACCTGGAGATGTAGCTGGAGATGCAGCAAAAGCTAGACCTGGAGATGGAGCTGGAGATGGAGAAAAAAGCTAGGATTGGAGACGGGAGTTGGAGATGGAGCAAATGCTAGGACCGGAGGTTGGTGCAGGAGGACTGAAAACACAAAAGGCTAGGACCTGGAGACGGAGCTGGAGACGGAGCAAAGCCTAGGACCTGGAGATGGAGCCTGGAGATTGAGCAATAGCTAGTGATGGAGATGGGATGGAGATGGAGCAAAGCTACAACCAGGGATGTGCTGGAGATGGAGCAAAAGCTAAGACCTGGAGACGGTGCTGGAGATGGAGCAAAAGCTAGTGCTGGAGATGGAGCTGGAGAAAAACCAATATGGAGCAAAAGCTAGAATGGTGATGGGAGCTGGAGTGGCGCAAGCTAGACCTGGAGAATGTTGCAGGAGATGTAGCAAAAGCTAGACTCGAGATGGAGCTGGAATGCAGCCAAAAGTTAGACCTGGAGATGGAGCTGGAGATGGAGCAATAGCTAAGACTGGAGATGGGCTGGAGATGGTGCGAGAGATAGGCCTGGGATTGAGCTGGAGATGGAGGAGAGATACACCGGGAGACGGAGAGGAGATGGAGCGAGAGCTAGATCTGGCGATGGAAGCTGGAGATGGAGCGAGATTAGACCTGGAAATGGTGTGGAAGATGGGAGCAAAAGCGGAGGACCTGGCGATGGAGCTGGAGATGAAGCCAAAAGCGAGATTGGCGATGGAGCAGGAGATGGAGCAAAAGTTGACCTGGGGATGGAGCTTGGAGCAGGAGCAAGATAGACCTGGCGATGAGCAGGAGATGGAGCAAAAGATAGACCCCCCCCCCTTGGAGATTGAAGCTGGGAGATGGAGCAAAAGCTAGACCTTGAGATGGAGCTGGAGATGGTGAAAGTAGTATTGGAGACGGAGCTGGAGATGGAGCAAAAGCTAGACCTGGAGATGAGTTGGAGATGGGAGAAAAGCTAGTATTGGAGACGGAGCTGGAAGATGGAACAAAAGCTAGACCTGGAGATGGTGCTGGAGATGGTGCAAAAGCTAGACCTGGAGATGGTGCAGTGATGGAGCAAAAGCTAGACCAGTGAGATGGTGCTGGATGATGGAGCAAAAGCTAGACCTGGAGACGGTGCTGGAGATGGAGCAAAAGCTAGTGCTGGAGATGGAGTCTTGGAGATGGAGCAAAAGCTAGAATGAGATGGAGCTGGAGATGGAGCAAAAGCTAGACCTGGAGATGTTGAAAGGAGATGTAGCAAAGCTAGACCTCGAGATGAGTGCTGGAGCTGGAGGATGAAGCAAAAGCTAGACCTGGAGATGGAGTCTGTTGATGGTAGCAAAAAGCTAGACCTTGGAGATGGAGTGAGATGGAGAAAAAGCTAGGAGCTGGAGATGGAGCTGAGATAGAGCGAAAGCTAGCTGCAGATGGAGCAAATCTAGAGTATGGAGATGGAGCTGGTGATGGAGCGAGCTAGAGCTGGAGATCGAGCTGGAGATGGAGGAAAGCTAGAGCTGGAGATGGAGCTGGAGGATGGATCGAAAGCTAGAGCAGGATATGGGGAGTGGAGGGAGCGAAGCGAAAGCTAGAGCTGTAGATGGAGCTGGATAGAGCGAACAGCAGACGCTGGAGATGGAGCTGGAGATGGATCGAAGCCAGAGCTGGGAAGGAAGCTGGAGGTGGAGCGAAAAGCCAGAGCTGGAGATGGAGCTGGAGATGGTAGCGAAAGTGGACCTGGAGTGGAGCTGGAGATGGGAGCGAAAGCTAGAGCTGGAGATGGAGCTGCAAATGGAGCGAAACTTGGAGCTGGAGATGTAGCTGGAGATGGAGCGAAGCTAGAGCTGGAAGATGGAGCTGGAGATGGAGCGAGAGATAGGACTGGGATGGAGACTGGAAATGGAGCGAGAGTATGACCTGGAGATGAAGATTGAGATATTAGCGAAAGCTAGAGTGGAGGGAGATGAGTGATGGAGATGGAGCGATAAAGCTAGACCTGAGATGGACCTGAGATGGACGAAAAGTAGAGTTGGAGAGGGAGCTGGAGATGGAGCGAAAGCTAGACATGGATATGGATCTCGGATATCGTGAGCAAAAGCTAGATCTGGAGATAGAGCTGTGTTGGGGGAAGCAAAGCTAGACTGAGTTGGAGTTGGAGATGGAGCAAAATCTGAGCTGGTGATGAGCTGGAGATGGAGCAAAAGCTTAGACCCGGAGTGGAGCTGGAGATGGAGCAAAATATCGGACATGGAGAAGATGGAGCTGGAGATGAAGCAAAAGCTAGACCTGGAGATGGAGCTGTTGATAGGTGCACAAAGCTAGGACCTGGAGAGCTGGGAGCTGGAGATGGAGCAAAAGCTAGAGCTGGGAGATTAGATGGAGCTGGGATAGAGCGAAAGAACTAGCTGCAGATGGAGCAAAATCTAGAGATGGAGATTGGAGCTTGTGATGGAGGCGACGAAAGCTAGAGCTGGAGATCGAGCTGTAGATGGAGCGGAATGCTAGAAAGCTGGAGATTGGAGCTTGGGAAATGGAGGTAGACGGAAAGCTAGAGTGGGAGTTGGAGCGAAAGCTAGAGCTGGAGATGGAGTTGGAGATGGATCGAAAGCTAGAGCAGGATATGGGAGCTGAAGGGAGCGAAAGCTAGTGCTGTAGATGAGCTGGAGCGATAGCAGAGCTGGGATGAGCTGGAGATGGATCGAAAGCAGAGCTGGAGATGGGCTGGAGATGGAGCGCGAAAGCCAGAGCTGGAGATGGAGCTGGAGATGGCGCGAAAGGCTTGACTGGAAATGGAGCTGGAGATGGAGCGAAAAGCTAGAGTGGAGATGGAGCTGCAGAAGGAGCAAAAGCTGTGAGCTGGAGATGTAGCGGGAGATGGAGCGAAGCTAGAGCTGGAGATGGAGCTGGAGATCGGAGCGAGAGCTAGACCCCTGGGAGATGGAGCTGAATGGAGCGAGAGCTAGACCTGGAGATGGAGTTGTGATATAGGCGAAAGATAGAGCTGGAGATGGTGCTGGAGATGGAGCGTAGCTTAGACCTGGGAGATGGACCTGGAGATGGAGCTGAAAGCATGAGAGTGGAGATGGAGCTGGAGAGGAGCGAAAGCTTAGATGTTGGAGGAAGGGAGGCTGGAGATGGAGCGAAAGCTAGGACATGGAGATGGATCTGGAGATGGAGCAAAGCTAGACCTGGAGATGGAGCTGGTGTTGGAGCAAAAGCTAGACCTGGAGATGGAGCTGGAGAATGGAAGCAAAATCTAGAGCTGGAGATGGAGATGGTGATAGAAGCGAAAGCTAGTGGAGATCGAGCTGTAGATGGAGCCGAAAGCTAGAGCTGGAGATGGAGCTCGAAATGGAGCGAAAGTCTAGAGCTGGAGATGGGTGCTGGAGATTAAGCAAAAGCTATACATGGAGATGTTAGCTGGAGATGCAGCAAAACTAACCTGCAGATGGAGATGGAGATTGAGAGTGGGCAATAGTTAGATCTGGAGATGGAGTAGCTGTAGCTGGAGCAAAAGCAAGACCTGGGAGATGGGAGCTGGAGATGGAGCAAAAAGCTAGACTGGGGATGGAGCTGAGATGGAGCAAAAGCTTAGACCCGGAGATGGAGGCTGGAGATGGAGCAAAATCTAGACATGAGATGGAGCTGGAGATGGAGCAAAAAGATAGACCCTGGAGATGGAGCTGTTGATGGAGCAAATGCTAGACCTGGAGATGGAGTGGAGATGGAGCAAAAGCTAGAGCTGGAGAGGAGCTGGAGATAGAGCGAAAGCTAGCTGGAGATGGAGCAAAATTAGAGATGGAGATGGAGCTGGTGATGGGAAGCGAAAGCTAGAGTCTGGAGATCGAGCTGTAGATGGAGCGAAAGCTTTAGAGCTGGAGATGGAGCTGGGAAATGGAGCGAAAGCTAGAGCTGGAGTTGGAGCGAAAGCTAGAGCTTGGAGACGGATGCTGGAGATGGATCGAAAGCTAGAGCAGGATATGGAGCTGGAGGGAGCGAAAGCTAGAAGCTGGAGATGGAGCTGTGATCGAAATCCCAGGAGCTGGAGAAGATGGAGCTGGAGATGGCATCGAAAGCCAGAGCTGAGATGGAGCTGGAGATGGAGCGAAAGCCAGCGCTGGAGAATGGAGCTGGAGATGGAGCGAAAGTGGACCTTGGAGATGGAGTCTGGAGATGGAGCGAGAGCTAGAGCTGGAGATGGAGCTGCAGATGGAGCGAAAGCCTGGAGCTGGAGATGTAGTGGAGATGGAGCGAAAAGCTAGAGCTGGAGATGGAGCTGGAGATGGAGCGAGAGCTAGACCTGGAGATGGAGCTGGAAATGGAGCGAGAGCTAGACATGGAGATGGAGATTGAATATACGAAAGCTAGAGTGGAGATGGTGATGGAGATGGAGCGTAAGCTAGACCTGGTGCATGGACCTGGAGATGGAGCGAAAGCGAGAGCTGGCGATGGAGCTGGAGATGGAGCGAAAGCTAGAGTTGGAGAGGGAGCTGGAGATGGAGCGAAAGAGACCATGGATATGGATCTGATATGGAGGGGCAAAAGCAATTAGATCTGAGATATGAGCTGGTGTTTGGAGCAAAACTTAGACCTGGAGATGGAGCTGGAGATGGAGCAAAATCTAGAGCGGGAGATGGAGCTGGAGATGGTGCAAGCAAAAGCTAGACCCGGAGGATGGAGCTGGAGATGGAGACAAAATGCTCGAATGAGATGGAGCTGGAGATGAAGCAAAAGCTAGAACCTGGAGATGGAGCTAAAAAAATGGAGCAAAAGCTAGACTGGAGTAAAAAATGAAGCTGGAGATGGAGTACAAAAGCTAGAGCTGGAGATGGGAGCTGAGATAGACGAAAGCTAGCTGCAGATGGACAAAAATCTAGAGATGGAGATTGGAGCAGGTGATGGAGCGAAAGCTAAAGCTGGTGATCGGAGCTGTTAGAGGAGCGAAAAGCTAGAGAGCTGGAGATGGGCTGGAAATTGAGCGAAGCTAGAGCTGGAGTTGGAGCGAAAGCTAGAGCTGGAGATGGAGCTGGAGATGGACGAAAAGCTAGATAGAACAGGAGATGAGCGCTGAAGGTGAGCGGAAAGCTAGAGCTGTAGACTGGCGTGGAGCTGGAGATGGAGCCGGGGAAAAAGCCCCCCCCCAGAAAAAAAAAAACTGGAGATGGAGCTGGAGATGGATCGAAAGCCAGAGCTGGAGATGGAGCTGGAGATGGAGCAAAGCCAAGAGCTGGAGATGGAGCTGGAGATGGAGCGAAAGCTGGACCTGGAAGTGGAGCTGGAGATGGAGCGAAAGCTAGAGCTGGAATGGAGCTGCAGATGGAGCAAAAGCTGGAGCTGGAGATGTTAGCCGGAGATGGAGCGAAGATAGAGAGGGAGATGGAGCTGGAGATGGAGCGAGAGCTAGACCTGGAGATGGAGCTGGAAATGGAGCGAGAGCTAGACTGGGGGGAGAGATGGAGATTGAGATATAGCGAAAGTTAGAGCTGGAGATGGTGGCTGGAGATGGAGCGTAACTAGACCTGGAGATGGACCTGAAGATGGAGCGAAAGCGAGAGCTGGAGATGGAGATGGAGCTGGGAGATGGAGCGAAAGCTAGAGTTGGAGAGGGAGCTGGAGATGGAGCGAAAGCTAGACATAGGAGATGGATCTGGAGATGGAGCAAAAGGCTAGACCTGGAGATGGAGCTGGTGTTGGAGCAAAAAGGCTAGACCTGGAGATGGAGCTGGAGATGGAGCAAAAATCTAGAGCTGGAGATGGAGCTGGGATAGAGGGAAGCTACTGGAGATCGAGCTGAGAGAGTGGAGCGAAAGCGAGCAAATGTGAGCGAAAGCTAGAGCTGGAGATGGAGCTGGAGATTAAGCAAAAGCTATACCTGGAGATGTAGCTGGAGATGCAGCAAAAGCTAGACTAAGACCTGCAGATGGAGATGGAACAAGAAGGACCTGAGAATTGAGATGGAGCAATAGCTAGATCTGGAGATGGAGCTGGAGGAGCAATAGTAGCGAGATGGAGCTGGTGCTGGAGTCAAAGCCAAGACCTGGAGATGGAGCTGTATTCAAATCACTAAACCCCCCTATATAATTTGATGGAGCAAAAGCCTAGACATGGAGATGGAGCTGGAGATGGAGCAAAAGCTAGACCTTGGGATGGAGCGGAGAGCAAAAGTGGCTGGAGCTGGAGATGGAGCAAAATTAGCAACCTGGATGGTGCTTAGAAGAGATGGAGCATGGACGAGAATAGACCTGGAGAGCTGGAGATGGAAAACGAGAGATAGAACTGGAGATGAAGCTTGTGGAGCAAAAGCTAGACTGGAGATGGAGCTGGAGATGGAGCCGAAAAGTGGAGAGGTAGCTGGAGATGGAGGCTGGAGAATGGAGCTGGTAGATGGAGCGATTGAGCGGGAAATGGAGGAGAAAGCTAGACTGGTGATGGAGCAAGCAATGAGCTGGAGATGGTGTGGAGATGGAGCGTAAGCTAGGACCTGAGGATGGACCTGGGAGATGGAGCGGAAAGCTGGAGATGGAAGATGAGCGTGTGGTTGGAGAGGGAGCTGGGAGGAGATAGAGCGAAAGCTAGTAATGGAGTGGGAGCTGGAGATGGTGGCGAGCAGACATGGAGTTGGAGCTGGGATTCTAGACCTGGAGATGGAGCTGAGATGGAGCGAGAGCTTAGTGAAGGGTGATGGAGCGGAGAGGAGCGAGAGATAGAGCGGGAAATGGAGTCGATGGAGATGGAGCTGAAAGATGGAACGAGAGATAGACACGGGAGAAATGAGTGGAGCCGAAAGCTAAAGGAGCTGGAGATGGAGCAAAAGCTAGAGCTGGAGACGGAGCTGGAGATGGAGCGAAGCTAGAGCAGGATATGGAGCTGGGGAGATGGAGCGAAAGCTTAGAGCTGTAGATGGAAGCTGGAGCGAAAAGGAGAAGCCAGAGAGGATGGCGCTGGAGATGGATCGAAAGATGCCAGAGCCTGGAGATGGAGCTGGAGATGGGAGCGAAAGCCAGAGTGGAGATGGAGCTGGAGATGGAGCGAAACTGGACCTGGAGATGGAGCTGGAGATGGAGCGAAAGCATAGAGCTGGAGATGAGATAGCTGCAGATGGAGCGAAAGCTGGAGCTGGAGATGGAGATAGCAGGAGTTGGACCTGCGAAAGCTAGAGCTGGAGATGGAGCTGGGGTAGATGGAGCGAGAGCTAGAACTCTGGAGATGGAGCAGGAAATGCACCTGCGAGAGCTAGACTGGAGATGGAGATTTGAGATGGAGCGAAAGCTAGAGCTGGAGATGGTGCTGGAGATGGAGCGTAAGCTTAGACCTGGAGATGGACCTGGAGATGGAGCGAAAGCGAGAGCTGGAGAGGGAGCTGGACTGGAGCGAAAGCTAGAGTTGAGAGGGAGCTGAGATGGAGCAAAGCTAGACATGGAGATGGATCTGGAGATGGTGCGAAAGCCAGACATGGAGATGGAGCTGGAGATGGAACGAGCGATAGACCGGGAGATGGAGCTGGAGATGGACAGAAAAGCTAGACCTGGAGATGGAGCTGGTGATGGAGCGAGATCTAGACCTGGAGATGGAGCTGGAGATGGAGCGAGAGAGCTAGACATGGAGTGGGTGATGGAGCTGGAGATGGAGCGTGAGATAGAGCGGGAGATGGAGCTGGAGATGGACAAAAAGATGAGAACGATAGCGAAAGCTAGAATGAGATGGAGCTGGAGTGGATGAGCAAAAGCTGAGATGGAACGAGAGATAGAACTGGAGAAGATGAGAAAAGCTGGAGAAGTAGCTGGAGATGGAGCAAAAGCTAGAACTCTATGCAGCTGGGATGGCGCTAAAGCTAGACCTGGCATGAGCTGGAGATGGAACAAACGCAAGACCTGGCGATGGAGCTGGAATTGGAGCAGAAGGTAGACCTGGCGATGGAGCTGGAGATGGAGCAAAATCTAGACCTGGCGATGGAGCTAGGGATGGAGCAAAAGCTAGACCTGGAGATGGTGCTGGAAATGGAGGAAAAGCTAGACCTGGAGATGGAGCTGGAGATGCAGCAAAATCTAGACCTGGAGATGGAGCTGGAGATGGAGCAATAGCTAGACCTGGAGATGGTGCTGGAGATGGAGCGAGAGCTAGACCTGGAGATGGAGATGGAGATGGAGCGAGAGAAAGACCGGGAGATGGAGCTGGAGATGGAGCGAGAGCTAGATCTGGAGATGGAGCTAGAGATGGAGCGAGATCTAGACCTGGAGATGGAGCTGGAGATGATGCGAGAGCTAGACCGGGAGATGGAGCTGGAGGTGGAGCGAGAGATAGACCGGGAGATGGAGCTGGAGATGGAGCGAGAGATAGACCTGGAGATGGAGCTGGAGATGGAGCAAAAGCGAGACATGGCGATGGAGCTGGAGTTGGAGCAAAAGCAAGACCTGGCGATGGAGCTGGAGATGGAGCAAAAGGTAGACCTGGCGAAGGAGCTGGAGATGGAGCAAAAGCTCCATCTCCAGGTCTAGCTCTCGCTCCATCTCCAGCTCCATCTCCAGGTCTAGCTCTCGCTCCATCTCCAGCTCCATCTCCCGGTCTATCTCTCGCTCGATCTCCAGCTCCATCTCCCGGTCTAGCTCTCGCAACATCTCCAGCTCCATCTCCAGGTCTAGATCTCGCTCCATCTCTAGCTCCATCTCCAGGTCTAGCTCTCGCTCCATCTCCAGCTCCATCTCCCGGTCTATCTCTCGCTCCATCTCCATCTCCATCTCCAGGTCTAGCTCTCGCTCCATCTCCAGCTCCATCTCCAGGTCTAGCTATTTTTTGGCTCCATCTCCAGCTCCATCTCCAGGTCTAGCTTTTGCTGCATCTCCAGCTCCATCTGCAGGTCTAGCTTTTGCTCCATTTCCAGCACCATCTCCAGGTCTAGCTTTTGCTCCATCTCCAGCTCCATCTCCAGGTCTAGCTTTTGCTCCGTCTCCAGCTCCATTTCCAGGTCTTGGTTTTGCTCCATCTCCAGCTCCATCTCCGGGTCTAGGTATTGCTCCATCTCCAGATACATCTACAGGTCTAGCTTTTGCTGCATCTCCAGCTACATGTCCAGGTCTAGCTTTTGCTCCATCTCCAGCACCATCTCCAGGTCTAGCTTTTGCTCCATCTCCAACTCCTTCTCCAGGTCTAGCTTTTGCTCCATCTCCAGCTCCATCTCCGGCTCTAGCTTTTGCTCCATCTCCAGCTCCATCTCCAGCTCCATCTCCAGGTCTAGCTTTCGCTCCATCTCCAGTTCCATCTCCAGTTCTAGCTTTTGCTCCATCTCCGGCTGCATCTACAGGTCTAGCTTTTGCACCATCACCAGCTGCATCTACGGGTCTAGCTTTTGCTCCATCTCCAGCTCCATCACCGGGTCTAGCTTTTACTCCATATCCAGCTCCATCTCCAGGTCTAGCTTTTGGAGCTGGAGATGGAGCAAAAGCAAGACACGGAGATGGAGCTGTAGATGGAGCAAAAGCTAGACCTGGAGAAGGAGCTGGAGATGGAGCAAAAGCTAGACCTGGAGACAGTGCTGGAGATGGAGCAAAAGCTAGACCTGGAGATGTAGCTGGAGATGGAGATGGAGCAATAGCTAGACCTGCAGATGGAGATGGAGATGGAGATGGAGCAATAGCTAGATCTGGAGATGGAGCTGGAGATAGAGCGAAAGCTAGCTGCAGATGGAGCAAAATCTAGAGATGGAGATGGAGCTGGTGATGGAGCGAAAGCTAGAGCTGCAGATGGAGATGGAGATGGAGATGGAGGGAGCAATAGCTAGATCTGGAGATGGAGCTGTAGCTGGAGCAAAAGCTAGACATGGAGATGGAGCTGGAGATGGAGCAAAAGCTAGACCCGGAGATGGAGCTGGAGATGGAGCAAAATCTCGACATGGAGATGGAGCTGGAGATGAAGCAAAAGCTAGACCTGGAGATGGAGCTGTTGATGGAGCAAAAGCTAGACCTGGAGATGGAGCTGGAGATGGAGCAAAAGCTAGGGGGGAGCTGGAGATGGAGCTGGAGGTGATGGAGCGAAAGCTAGAGATGGAGATGGAGCAGGTGATAGAGCTGGAGATCGAGCTGGAGATGGAGCGAAAGCTAGAGCTGGAGATGGAGCTGGAGATGGATCGAAAGCTAGAGCAGGATATGGAGCTGGAGGGAGCGAAAGCTAGAGCTGTAGATGGAGCTGGAGCGAAAGCCAGAGCTGGAGATGGAGCTGGAGATGGATCGAAAGCCAGAGCTGGAGATGGAGCTGGAGATGGAGCGAAAGCCAGAGCTGGAGATGGAGCTGGAGATGGAGCGAAAGCTGGACCTGGAGATGGAGCTGGAGATGGAGCGAAAGCTAGAGCTGGAGATGGAGCTGCAGATGGAGCGAAGAGCTGGAGCTGGAGATGTAGCTGGAGATGGATAAAGCGAAAGCTAGAGTGGAGATGGAGCGAGAGCGAGAGCTAGACCTGGAGATGGAGCTGGAAATGGAGCGTAGAGCTAGACCTGGAGATGGAGATTGAGATATAGCGAAAGCTAGAGCTGAGATGGTGATGGAGATGAGAGCGTAAGAGACCTGGAGGACCTGGAGATGGAGCGAAAGCGAGAGCTGGAGATGGAGATGGAGATGGAGCGGAAAGCTAGAGTTGGAGAGGGAGCTGGAGATGGAGCGAAGCTAGACATGAGATGGATCTGGAGATGGAGCAAAAGCTAGATATTGAGATAAGAGCGGTGTTGGAGCAAAATCTAGAACCTGGAGATGGAGCTGGAGATGGAGGCAAAATCTAGAGCTGGAGATGGAGCTGGAGGAATTGAAGCAAAAGCTAGACCCGGAGATGGAGCTGGAGATTTTGGACTAGCAAAATCTCGACATGGAGATGAGCTGGAGATGAAGCAAAAAAAGCAAACTAGACCTGAGATGGAGCTGTTGATGGAAGCAAAAGCTAGACCTGGAGAATGGAGCTGGAGATGGAGCAAAAGCTAGAGACTGGAGATGGAGCTGGAGATAGAAGGCGAAAGCTAGCTGCAGTGGAGCAAATCTAAGATGGAGATGGAGCTGGTGATGGAGCGAAAGCTAGACTGAGATCGACTGTAAGATGGAGCGAAAGCTAGAGCTTGAGATGGAGCTGAAATGGCGCGGGGAAAGCTAGAGCCTGAGTTGGAGCGGAATGCTTAGAAGCTGGAGGATGGAGCTGAGAGTGGGATCGAAAGCTCTAGATGAGATGGAGCTCTGGAGTAGGAGCTGAAGGAGCGAAAGCTAGAGCAGTATGGAGCTGAAGGGAGCTGGAGCGAACGGAAAGCTAGAGCTGGAGATGGAGCGAAAGCCAGAGCTGGAGATGGACTGGAGAAGATCGAAGCCAGAGCTGGAGATGGAGATTGGAGTGGGAGATGAGCGAGCCAAAAGCCTGGAGATGGAGCTGGAGATGAGCGAAAGCTGACCTGGAGATGGAGCTGGAGATGGAGCGAAAGCTAGAGCTGGAGATGGAGCTGCAGATGGAGCGAAAGCTGGAGCTGGAGATGTAGCTGGAGATGGAGCGAAAGCTAGAGCTGGAGATGGAGCTGGAGATGGAGCGAGAGCTAGACCTGGAGATGGAGCTGGAAATGGAGCGAGAGCTAGACCTGGAGATGGAGATGGAGATGGAGCGAAAGCTAGAGCTGGAGATGGTGCTGGAGATGGAGCGAAAGCTAGACCTGGAGATGGAGCTGGAGATGGAGCGAAAGCTAGAGCTGGAGATGGAGCTGGAGATTAGGAGCGAAAGCTAGAGTTGGAGAGGGAGCTGGAGATGGAGCGAAAAAGCTGGAGATGATCTGGAGATGGAGCAAAAGCTAGACCTGGAGATGGAGCTGGTGATGGAGCAAAAGCTAGACCTGGAGATGGAGCTGGAGATGGAGCAAAATATAGAGCTGGAGATGGAGCTGGTGATAGCGAAAGCTAGCTGAGATCGAGCTGTAGATGGAGCGAAAGCTAGAGCTTGGAGATGTAGCGAAATGGAGGCGAAAGCTCTGAGCTGGAGATGTGCTGGAGATTAAAAAGCAAATTAACCCTGGAGATGTAGCTGGAGATTGCAGCAAAAACTAACCCTGCAGATGGAGATGGAGATTGAGATGGAGCAATAGCTAGAACTGGGGATGGAGCTGTAGCTGGAGCAAATAGCAAGACCTGGAGATGGAGGCTGGGAGATGGAGCAAAGCTAGACATGGAGATGGAGCTGGAGATGGAGCAAAAGCTAGACCCGGAGATGGAGCTGGAGATGGAGCAAAATCTAGACATGGAGATGGAGCTGGAGATGGAGCAAAAGCTAGACCTGGAGATGGAGCTGTTGATGGAGCAAAAGCTAGACCTGGAGATGGAGCTGGAGATGGAGATGGAGACAAAAAGCTAGAGAGCTGGAGATGGAGCTGAGATAGAGCGAAAGCTAGCTGAGATGGAGCAAAATCGAGATGATGGAGATGGAGCTGGTGATGGAGCGAAAGCTAGAGCTGGAGATCGAGCTGTAGATGGAGCGAAAGCTAGAGCTGGAGATGGAGCTGGAAATGGAGCGAAAGCTAGAGCTGGAGATGGAGCGAAAGCTAGAGCTGGAGACGGAGCTGGAGATGGATCGAAAGCTAGAGCAGGATATGGAGCTGGAGGGAGCGAAAGCTAGAGCTGTAGATGGAGCTGGAGCGAAAGCCAGAGCTGGAGATGGAGCTGGAGATGGATCGAAAGCCAGAGCTGGAGATGGAGCTGGAGATGGAGCGAAAGCCAGAGCTGGAGATGGAGCTGGAGATGGAGCGAAAGCTGGACCTGGAGATGGAGCTGGAGATGGAGCGAAAGCTAGAGCTGGAGATGGAGCTGCAGATGGAGCGAAAGCTGGAGCTGGAGATGTAGCTGGAGATGGAGCGAAAGCTAGAGCTGGAGATGGAGCTGGAGATGGAGCGAGAGCTAGACCTGGAGATGGAGCTGGAAATGGAGCGAGAGCTAGACCTGGAGATGGAGATTGAGATGGAGCGAAAGCTAGAGCTGGAGATGGTGCTGGAGATGGAGCGTAAGCTAGACCTGGAGATGGACCTGGAGATGGAGCGAAAGCGAGAGCTGGAGATGGAGCTGGAGATGGAGCGAAAGCTAGAGTTGGAGAGGGAGCTTGAGATGGAGCGAAAGCTAGACATGGAGATGGATCTGGAGATGGTGCGAAAGCCAGACATGGAGATGGAGCTGGAGATGGAACGAGCGATAGACCGGGAGATGGAGCTGGAGATGGAGCGAGAGCTAGACCTGGAGATGGAGCTGGAGATGGAGCGAGATCTAGACCTGGAGATGGAGCTGGAGATGGAGCGAGAGCTAGACCGGGTGATGGAGCTGGAGATGGAGCGAGAGATAGAGCGGGAGATGGAGCTGGAGATGGACCGAGAGCTAGACCTGGAGATGGAGCTGGAGATGGAACGAGAGATAGAACTGGAGATGGAGCTGGAGATGGAGCAAAAGCTAGAACTGGCGATGCAGCTGGAGTTGGAGCTAAAGCTAGACCTGGCGATGGAGCTGGAGATGGAACAAAAGCAAGACCTGGCGATGGAGCTGGAATTGGAGCAGAAGGTAGACCTGGCGATGGAGCTGGGGAAGGAGTAAAAGGTAGACCTGGCGATGGAGCTGGAGATGGAGCAAAAGATAGACCTGGAGATGGAGCTGGAGATGGAGCAAAAGCTAGACCTGGAGATGGAGCTGGAGATGGAGCAAAAGCTAGTCTTGGAGACGGAGCTGGAGATGGAGCAAAAGCTAGACCTGGAGATAGTGCTGGAGATGGAGCAAAAGCTAGACCTGGAGATGGAGCTGGAGATGGCGTAAAAGCTAGACCAGGAGATGGAGCTGGAGATGGAGCAAAAGCTAGAACTGGAGATGGAGCTGGAGATGGAACGAGCGATAGACCGGGAGATGGAGCTGGAGATGGAGCGAGAGCAAGACCTGGAGATGGAGCTGGAGATGGAGCGAGATCTAGACCTGGAGATGGAGCTGGAGATGGAGCGAGAGCTAGACCGGGTGATGGTACTGGAGATGGAGCGAGAGATAGACCGGGTGATGGTGCTGGAGACGGTGCGTGAGATAGACATGGAGATGGAGCTGAAGATGGAACGAGAGATAGACCTGGAGATGGAGCTGGAGATGGAGCGAGAGCTAGACCTGGAGATGGAGCTGGAGATGGAGCAAAAGCGAGACCTGGCGATGGAGCTGGAGATGGAGCAAAAGCGAGACCTGGCGATGGAGCTGGAGATGGAGCTAAAGCTAGACCTGGCGATGGAGCTCGAGATGGAGCAAAAGATAGACCTGGCGAAGGAGCTGGAGATGGAGCAAAAGCTAGACCCGGAGATGGTGCTGGAGACGGAGCAAAAGCTAGACCTGGAGATGGAGCTGGAGATGGAGCAAAGGCTAGACCTGGAGATGGCGCTGGAGATGGAGCAATAGCTAGAGCTGGAGATGGAGCTGGAGATGGAGCAAAAGCTAGACCTGGAGATGGAGCTGCAGATGGAGCAAAAGCTAGAGCTGGAGATGGAGCTGGAGATGGAGCAAAAGCTACACCTGGAGATGGAGCTGGAGATGGAGCGAGAGCTAGACCTGGAGATGGAGATGGAGATGGAGCAAGAGCTAGACCTGGAGATGGAGATTGAGATATAGCGGAAGCTAGAGCTGGAGATGGTGCTGGAGATGGAGCGTAAGCTAGACCTGGAGATGGACCTGGCGATGGAGCGAAAGCGAGAGCTGGAGATGGAGCTGGAGATGGAGCGAAAGCTAGAGTTGGAGAGGGAGCTGGAGATGGAGCGAAAGCTAGACATGGAGATGGATCTGGAGATGGAACAAAAGCTAGACCTGGAGATGGAGCTGGTGTTGGAGCAAAAGCTAGAGCTGGAGATGGAGCTGGAGATGGAGCAAAATCTAGAGCTGGAGATGGAGCTGGTGATAGAGCGAAACTAGCTGGAGATCGAGCTGTAGATGGAGCGAAAGCTAGAGCTGGAGATGGAACTCGAAATGGAGCGAAAGCTAGAGCTGGAGATGGTGCTGGAGATGGAGCAAAAGCTATACCTGGAGATGTAGCTGGAGATGCAGCAAAAACTAGACCTGCAGATGGAGATGGAGATGGAGATGGAGCAATAGCTAGATCTGGAGATGGAGCTGTAGCTGGAGCAAAAGCAAGACCTGGAGATGGAGCTGGAGATGGAGCAAAAGCTAGACATGGAGATGGAGCTGGAGATGGAGCAAAAGCTAGACCCGGAGATGGGGCTGGAGATGGAGCAAAATCTAGACATGGAGATGGAGCTGGAGATGGAGCAAAAGCTAGACCTGGAGATGGAGCTGGTGATGGAGCAAAAGCTAGACCTGGAGATGGAGCTGGAGATGGAGCAAAAGCTAGAGTTGGAGATGGAGCTGGAGATGGAGCGAAAGCTAGCTGGAGATGGAGCAAAATCTAGAGATGGAGATGGAGCTGGTGATGGAGCGAAAGCTAGAGCTGGAGATCGAGCTGTAGATGGAGCGAAAGCTAGAGCTGGAGATGGAGCTGGAAATGGAGCGAAAGCTAGAGCTGGAGATGGAGCGAAAGCTAGAGCTGGAGATGGAGCTGGAGATGGATCGAAAGCTAGAGCAGGATATGGAGCTGGAGGGAGCGAAAGCTAGAGCTGTAGATGGAGCTGGAGCGAAAGCCAGAGCTGGAGATGGAGCTGGAGATGGATCGAAAGCCAGAGCTGGAGATGGAGCTGGAGATGGAGCGAAAGCCAGAGCTGGAGATGGAGCTGGAGATGGAGCGAAAGCTGGACCTGGAGATGGAGCTGGAGATGGAGCGAAAGCTAGAGCTGGAGATGGAGCTGCAGATGGAGCGAAAGCTGGAGCTGGAGATGTAGCTGGAGATGGAGCGAAAGCTAGAGCTGGAGATGGAGCTGGAGATGGAGCGAGAGCTAGACCTGGAGATGGAGCTGGAAATGCAGCGAGAGCTAGACCTGGAGATGGAGATGGAGATGGAGCGAAAGCTAGAGCTGGAGATGGTGCTGGAGATGGAGCGTAAGCTAGACCTGGAGATGGACCTGGAGATGGAGCGAAAGCGAGAGCTGGAGATGGAGCTGGAGATGGAGCGAAAGCTAGAGTTGGAGAGGGAGCTTGAGATGGAGCGAAAGCTAGACATGGAGAAAAAAAAAAAAAAAAAAACAGGATCTGGAGGAGATGGTGCGAAAGCCAGACATGGAGATGGAGCTGGAGATGGAACGAGCGATAGACCGGGAGATGGAGCTGGAGATGGAGCGAGAGCTAGACCTGGAGATGGAGCTGGAGATGGAGTGAGATCTAGACCTGGAGATGGAGCTGGAGATGGAGCGAGAGCTAGACCGGGTGATGGAGCTGGAGATGGAGCGAGAGATAGAGCGGGAGATGGAGCTGGAGATGGACCGAGAGCTAGACCTGGAGATGGAGCTGGAGATGGAACGAGAGATAGAACTGGAGATGTAGCTGGAGATGGAGCAAAAGCGAGACCTGGCGATGGAGCTGGAGATGGAGCAAAAGCGAGAACTGGCGATGCAGCTGGAGTTGGAGCTAAAGCTAGACCTGGCGATGGAGCTGGAGATGGAACAAAAGCAAGACCTGGCGATGGAGCTGGAATTGGAGCAGAAGGTAGACCTGGCGATGGAGCTGGGGAAGGAGTAAAAGGTAGACCTGGCGATGGAGCTGGAGATGGAGCAAAAGATAGACCTGGAGATGGAGCTGGAGATGGAGCAAAAGCTAGACCTGGAGATGGAGCTGGAGATGGAGCAAAAGCTAATCTTGGAGACGGAGCTGGAGATGGAGCAAAAGCTAGACCTGGAGATAGTGCTGGAGATGGAGCAAAAGCTAGACCTGGAGATGGAGCTGGAGATGGCGTAAAAGCTAGACCAGGAGATGGAGCTGGAGATGGAGCAAAAGCTAGAACTGGAGATGGAGCTGGAGATGGAACGAGCGATAGACCGGGAGATGGAGCTGGAGATGGAGCGAGAGCAAGACCTGGAGATGGAGCTGGAGATGGAGCGAGATCTAGACCTGGAGATGGAGCTGGAGATGGAGCGAGAGCTAGACCGGGTGATGGTACTGGAGATGGAGCGAGAGATAGACCGGGTGATGGTGCTGGAGACGGTGCGTGAGATAGACATGGAGATGGAGCTGAAGATGGAACGAGAGATAGACCTGGAGATGGAGCTGGAGATGGAGCGAGAGCTTGACCTGGAGATGGAGATGGAGCAAAAGCGAGACCTGGCGATGGAGCTGGAGATGGAGCAAAAGCGAGACCTGGCGATGGAGCTGGAGATGGAGCTAAAGCTAGACCTGGCGATGGAGCTCGAGATGGAGCAAAAGATAGACCTGGCGAAGGAGCTGGAGATGGAGCAAAAGCTAGACCCGGAGATGGTGCTGGAGACGGAGCAAAAGCTAGACCTGGAGATGGAGCTGGAGATGGAGCAAAGGCTAGACCTGGAGATGGAGCTGGAGATGGAGCAATAGCTAGAGCTGGAGATGGAGCTGGAGATGGAGCAAAAGCTAGACCTGGAGATGGAGCTGGAGATGGAGCAAAAGCTAGAGCAGGAGATGGAGCTGAGATGGCGCAAAAAGCTACAACCTGGAGATGGAGCTGAGATGGAACATAAGCAATACCTGGAGATGGCAGATGGAGATTGAGCAAAAGCTAGACTGGAATGGGAGCTGGAGATAGGAGCAAAAGCTAAAAACAGGAGATGGATCAAAAGCCTAGAACAGAGATGGAACTGGAGAGGAGCGAAAGCTAGACCTGAGATGGAGCTGGAGATGGAGCAAAAGCTAGTTGCTGGAGATGCAGCTGGAGATGAGCAAAAGCTAGACCCGGAGATGGTAGCTGGTGATGGAGCAACAGCTAGAACTGGAGATGGAGCTGAGATGAGCTGGAGATGGACAAATAGCAAGACCAGGAGATGGAGGCAGGAGAAGGAGCGAGAGCTAGATACTGAGATGAGCTAGAGATGGCGCGAGAATCAAGACCAGTGATGGGATCAGGAGATGGTGCGAGAGCTAGACCGGGAGATGGAGCAAGGAGGTGGAGCGGAGAGATAGACCGGGTGATGGAGCTGGAAGATGGAGCAGAGATAGACCAGGAGATGGATCTGCAGATGGAGCAAAAGCGAGACATGCGATGGAGCTGGAGATGGAGCAAAAGCGAGAGAACCCATGGCGATGGAGCTGAGTAGGAGCAAAAGGAAGACCTGGCATGGACTGGAGATGGAGCAAAAGTAGACCTGGCGAGTAGCTGGAGATGGACAAAAGCTTCAATCTCCAGGACCCCTAGCTCTCGCACCATTCCAGCTCCATCTCCAGGTCTAGCACTCGCTCCCATTCTCCACGCCATCTCCCTGTCTAACTCTCGCACTCATCTCCAGCACCATTGCACCAGGTCTAGATCTCGCTCCATCCTAGCTCCATCTGCATATCTCGCTCTCGCTCCATATCCACTCCATCTCCGGTCTAATCTCTCGCTCCCTCTCCAACTCCCCGGTCCTAGCTCTCGCACCATCTCCATCTTCCATCCCAGGTCTAGTCTATTGCTCCATCTCAGCTCCTCTCCAGTGTCTAAGCTTTTGCTGTCTCTCATCTCATCTCCAGGTCTAGCTTTTGCTCCATTTCCAGCACCATCTCCAGGTCTAGCGTTTGCTCCATCTCAGCTCCATCTCCAGGTCAAGCTTTGCTCCGTCTCCAACAACCATCTCCAGGTCTAGCTTTATGCTCCATCTCCAGCTCCGTCTCCAGTCTTGCTTTGTGCTCCATCTCCAGCTCCATCACCATCTCCATGTCTATCTTCACGCTCCATCTCCATCTCCATCTCCAGGTCAACCTTTTGGCTCCATCTCCACTCCTACGCGCCAGGTCACCTTGGCTCCATCTCCAGCTCCATCGCCAGGTCCACCTTGGCACCATCTCCAGCTCCAATCGCCATCTTGCTTTTGCTCCATCTTCAGCTCCATCGCCAGGTTCATGTTTTTTTTTGCTCCATTCTCCAGCTCCATCGCCAGAAGCTTTAGCTCTCAACTCCCAGCTCCATCGCCAGGTCCTACATTTTGCTCCACTCAAGTCTCCATCGCCATGTCTAGCTTTTGTACCATCGCCATCTCCGTCTCCAGGTCTAGCTTTTGCTCTGTCTCCAGCCACATCCCAGGTCTAGCTCTCGCTCCATCTCCAGCTCCATCTCCAGGTCGAACCATGTATTTCCTCAATTCTCTACCATTTACCAGTAAATTACACATGGTAAATTGGTATGAATTGAGGAATACATGGAAAATGGTAGTTAATTGAGGAACACAATTAAATGGGTAGGGAATTGAGGAATGCCTCGTGGAACAGAGGATCTAGGAATAGAACTGTGCATAGTTCCCTGAAGGTGGAATCGCATGGTCAGAATAGGTGGTAAAGACAGCCTTTTGTTGGCTGTGCCTTATAAATCATGAGCATTGAATCAGGGAGTAGTGAAGTTAATGTTAAAATTGTGCAAGGCATTGGTATAGACCAATTCTGGAGTATTGTGTAACAAAATTTTGGTCGCCGATTTAAAGGAGGATGTCAACAAAAATAGAGAGAGTACAGAGGAGATTTACTAGAAAGCCTGCCAGGGTTCAAGCATCTATGTTACAGAGAAAGGTGAACAAGTTATGTCTTTATTCTTTGGAGCGCAGAAGATTAAGGGGTGACTTGATTGAGGTCTTTAAAATGATGAAAGGGATAGACAGAGTTGACGTGGAAAGCTTTCCCATTGAGGGTTTGGAAGATTCAAACAACGGGCTTGACATGAAATTTTAAGGGACAGAAGGTTAGGTGGTAACCGTGAGGGGAACTTCTTCACCGGTGGTGGCTGTGTGGAATGAGCTTCCGAGCAAGTGTTGAGGCAGGATCGATTTTAACATTTAAAAGTAAAGTGATAGTATATGGACGTACGGGAATGGAGGGTAGGTCTGCTGCAGGAATGGGACTAGGGTAAAACAAGGTTGGCCCGGACTGGAAGGGCCGAGAGGGCCGTCTCCGTGCTGTAAATTGTTATTGATTATATGGTTATATGGTCTATACGCGTTCCATCTCCAGCTCCATCTCCAGTCTCTATCACTCGCTCAATCTCCATCTCCCATCCTCCTGGTCTATCGTCCACCATCTAAAAGCTCCATCTCCATGTCTAGCTTTCAACTACTCTTCCATCTCCAGCTCCAAGAAAGGAGCTGGAGATTGAAGAAAAAGCAAGCCCTGGATATGGTGCTGGAGATGGATCAAAAGCTAGACCTGGAGATGTAGCTGGCGAGGAGCAAAGCTAGACCAGGAGATGGAGCTGGAGATGGAGCAATAGCTAGACCCTGAGATGAGCTGTAGATGGACAAAATCAAACTTGGAGATGGAGCTGGAAATGGCGCAAAAAGCTACACATGGAGAAGGAGCTGGGGGGGATGGGGAGATGGAGCACAAGCCTAACTACCGGAGATGGAGCTGGAGATCGAGCAAAATCTAGACATGGAGATGGACTGGAGATGGTGCAAAAGCTAGACCTAGAGATGGAGCTGGTGATGGTGCGAAAGCAAGAGCTGGAGATCGACTGTAGATGGAGTTGAAAGCTAGAGCAGGAGATGGAGGTTTGGAGATGAAAGCGAAAGCATATACCTGAGATTGGAGCCTGGAGTGGAGCGAAAGCTAGAGATGGAGATTGAGCTGAATGAGCGAAAAGCTGGAGCTGATATGGAGCGAAAGCTAGAGCATGAATGACTGAGCGTAAGCCAGAGCTGGAGATGGAGCTTAGCTGGAGCAAAAGCTAGACCTGGAGACGGATCTGAGACGGAGCAAACCAAACCTGGAATGGAGCTGAGATTGAGCAAAGCTAGACCCGCGATGAGCTGGAGATCGAGCAAAAACTAGACATGGAGATGGAGGCTGGAGATGGGCAAAAGCTAGACCTAGAGAATGGAGCTGGGTGAAGGATCGAAAGCTAGAGCCCTGGAGATCGAGCTGTAGATGGATGAAAGCAGAGCTGGAGATGAGTTGGAGATGGAGCCGAAGCTAGACCTGGAGATTGAGCTTGGGAGATGTATGCGAAAGCTAGAGAGGAGATGGAGCTGAGATGGAGCGAAAGCTGAGGCTGGAGATGGAGCGAAAGCTATAGCTGTAGATGGAGCTGGAGTGTAAGCCAGAGACTGGAGATGGCGCTTGATGGAACAAACTAGACCTGGAGACGGGGGGGACTAAGACGGGAGCAAAACCCTAGACCTGAGATGGAGCTGGAGATTAGAGCACTAGCTAGAGCTGGAGATGGAGATGGAGAAGGAGCAAAAGCTAGACCAGGAGATGGAGCTGAGAGGAGCAAAAGCAAGACCTGGAGACGGGCTGGAGAAGGAGCAAAAGCTAGTGCTGGAGATGGACGCTGGAGATGGAGCAAAAGCTAGAAGAACTGGAGAAGTAGCCTGGAGATGGAGGAGCAAAAGTAGACCTGGAGATGATGCAGGGGATGGAGGAATAGCTAAACCACGAGACGGAGCTGGAAATGCAGCAAAAGTTAGACCTGGGAGATGGAGCTGGAGATGGAGCAATAGCTAGACCCTGGAGATGGAGCTGGAGATGGAGCGAGAGCTAGGCCGTGTGATTGAGCTGATATGGAGCGAGAGATACACCCGGAGACGTAGCTGGAGATGAGCGAGAGCTAGGAAATTCTGGAGAAGGAGCTGGAATGGAGCGGGATCAAGGCCTGGAGATGGGAGCTAGGAGATGGAGCCTCGGCTCGAGCTGCAACATAAGCTGGAGATGGAGCCGAGAGCTAACCTGGAGATGGAGCCAGGAGATTGAGCGAGAGCTAGAACATGGATAATGGAGAATGGAGCTGGAGATGGAGCGAGAGATAGACCGGGAGATGGAGCTGGAGATGGAGCGCGTAGCTAGACCATGAATGGGAGCTGGAGATGGAGCTAGATCTGATCTGGATATGGTGCTTGGAGATGGAGCATAAGCGAGACCTGGCGATGAGCTGGAGATGAAGCTTAAGTCGAGACCTGGCGATGGAGCTGGAGTTGGAGCTAAAGCAGACCTTGCGATGAGCTGGAGATGGAGGCAAAAAAAAAAAAGCAAGGACTTGGCGATGGATGCAGGAGATGGAGCAAAATGTAGACCTGGCGATGGAGCTGGAGATGGAGCAAAAGATAGACCAGGCGATGGAGCTGGAAGTTGAGTAAAAATAGACCTGGAGATGGAGCCTTGGAGATGGAGTCAACAAGCTAGACCTGGAGATGAGCTGGAGATGAGAAAAGCCTAGTATTGGAGACGGAGCTGAGATGAACAAAAGCTAGACCTGGAGAAGGTGCTGGGAGATGGAGCAAAAGCTAGACCTGAGATGGAGCTGGAGATGGCGCAAAAGCAGACCAAGAAGATGGAGCTGGAGATGGAGCAAAATCTAGAACTTGGAGATGGAGGTGGAGATGGGAGCAAAAGCTTAGACTGGAGATGGTGCAGGAGATGGAGCAAAACTGACCTCGAGATGAGCTGGAAATGCAGCAAAAAGTTAGACCTGGAGTGGAGCTGGAGATGGAGCAACAGCGGACCTGCGAGGAGCTGGAGAAGGAGCCTAAGCGAGACAGGCATGGAGCTGGAGTTGGATCGAGTAGATACACGGTAGACGGAGCTGGAATGGAGCGAGAGCTAGACTGCAGATGGAGTTGGAGATGGAGCGAGAGCCTCGACCGGGAGATGGAGCGGAGATGGATCGAGGACAGACGGGAAAGGATCTGAGAAGGAGCAGAGCTAGACCTGGAGATTAAGCTGGAGATGGAGCGAGAAGCTTGACCTGGATATGGAGCTGGAGAAGGCGCAAAAGCGGGACCTGCGAAGGAGCCTGGAGATGGAAGCAAAAGCGCGACCTGCGATTGGAGCTGCAGTTGGAGCTAATGCTAGAATCTGACGATGAAGCTGGAGATGGACAAAAAGCAAGATCTGCGATGGAGCTGGTGATGAGCAAAAGTAGACCTGGCGATGGAGCTGGAGTTGTGGTGCAAAAGGTAGACCCTGGCGAGGAGCTGGAGATGGAGCAAAAAGATAGACCTGGAGATGGAGCTGGAGATTGAGCAAAGCTCGACCTGGAAATGGAGCAGGAGATGGAAGCAAAATCTAGACTTGGAGACGGAGCTGGAGATGGAGCAAAAGCTAGACCCGAGTGGTGCTGGAGACGGAGCAAAAAACAGACCTGGAGACGGAGCTGGAGATGGAGCAATAGCTTGAGCTGAGATGGAGATGAGTTGAGCAAAAGCTAGACCTGGTGATGGAGCTGGAGATGGACTGGAGATGGAGCAAAGATAGTGCTTGAGATGGACTGAGAGGGACATAAGCAAGACACGGAGATGAGCTGGAGATGGAGCAAAAGCTTTGGCCTGGAGAATTGAGCTGGAAGATGGAGCAAAAGCAGACCTGGAGAATGGTGCTGGAGGATTGGAGACAAAAGCTAGACCTGGAGATGTAGCTGGAGATGCAGCAGAAGCTAGACCTGGAGATGGAGCGGAGATGGGAGCAAAAGCTAGACTTGGAGACGCGCGGAGCTGAGATGAGTAAAAGCTAGACCCGAGGTGGTGCAGGAGACGGAACAAAAACTAGACCTGGAGACGGAGCTTCTGGAGACGGACCAAAAGCTAGACCTGAGATGAGCTGGAAATGCAAGCAAAAGTTAGACCTGGAGATGGACTGGAGATGGAGCAATAGCTAAACCTGGAGATGGAGCTGGAGATGGAGCGAGAGCTGGCCTGGGGATTGAGCTGAGATGGAGCCGAGAGATACACCGGGAGACGAGGCTGGAGATGGAGCGAGAGCTTAGATCTGGAGATGGAGCTGGAATGGAGCAAAAAGCAAGACTTGGCGATGGAGCAGAGATGAGCAAAAAGAAGAAACCCTGGCGATGGAGCTGGAATGGAGGCAAAAGAGAGACCTGGCGATTGTGCTGGAGATGGAAGCAAAAGAAAGACCTGGAGATGGAGCTGGAGATGGAAGCAAAAGCTAGACCGGAAGGAATGGAGCTGAGATGGAGAAAAGCTAGTATTTGGAGACTGAGCAGGAGATGGAACAAAAGCTAATCCTGTCGATGGTGCTGGAGATGGAGCAAAAGCTAGAACTGGAGATGGAGCTTGGAGATGGCGCCAAAGCTGACAGTGAGATGAGGCTGGAGATGGAGCAAAAGCTAGAACAGGAGAATGGTGCGGGAGAATGGAACAAAAGCTAGACCAGGAGATCGGTGCAGGAGATGGAGCAAAACTAAGACCCCTGGAGATGGAGCTGAAATGCAGCCAAGAGTTAGACCTGGAGATGGAGCTGGAGATGGAGCAATACTAACCTGGAGATTGGGAGCAGGAGATGGACGCGAGCTAGGCCTGGGGATTGACGGAGAAGGAGCGAGAGATACACCGGGAGAGGAGCTGGAGTGGAGCGAGAGCTAGACATGGGAGATGAGCTGAGATGGAGGCGAGAGCTAGACCGGGAGATGGGAGCTGGTGATGGAGCGTGAACAGACCGGGGGGGGAAAGATGGAGCTGGGAGATGGAGCGAGAGATAGACCTGTCGATGGAGCTGGAGATGGAGCGGAGCTTGACCTGAGATGGAGCTGGAGATTGGAGAAAAGCGAGACTGGCGATGGAGCTGGAGATGGAGCAAAAGCGCGACCCAGTCGATGGACTGCAGT
This sequence comes from Okamejei kenojei, assembly GCA_035221665.1. Classification (NCBI taxonomy): domain Eukaryota; kingdom Metazoa; phylum Chordata; class Chondrichthyes; order Rajiformes; family Rajidae; genus Okamejei; species Okamejei kenojei. The sequence goes on from JAVHYY010000626.1 coordinate 31,681, forward strand.
TGGAGCTAAAGCTAGATCTGACATGAAAGCTGGAGATGAGCAAAAGCAAGACCTGGCAATGAGCTGGAGATGGATCAAAAGGAAGACCGGGCGATGGAGCTGGAGTTGGAGCAAAATGTAGACCTGCGATGGACTGGAAGATGGAGCAAAAGATAGACCTGGAGATGGAGCTGGAGATGGAGCAAAAGCTCGACCATGGAAATGGAGCTGGAGATGGAGACAAAAGCTAGACTCTGGAGGGAGCTGGAGATAACAAAAGCTAGACCCTGGAGATGGAGCTGGAGATGGAGCTAAAAAAGACCTGGTGAACGGAGCTGGGAGATGGAGCAAAAGCTTAGACCTGTCGGAGATGGTTAGCTGGAGATGGAGCAAAAGCTAGACCCTGAGATGGAGCTGGGAGATGGAGCTGGAAAAGCCAAAGATAGGACCTGTGGAGATGGAGCTGAGATGGAGCAAAAGGCAGACACGGTCGATGGGAGCCTGGAGATGGAGCAAAAGGAAATGCAGAAAGCTAGACCAGGGAGAATGGAGCTGGAGATGGAGCAAAAGCTAGACCTGGAGATGAGCTGGAGATGGAGCAAAAGCTAGACCTGGTGATGGAGCTGGAAGATGGAGCAAAAGCTAGACTTGGAGACGGAGCTGGAGAATGGAGGCCAAAGGTAACCCGAGGTGGTGCGGAGACGGAACAAAAACTAGACCTGGAGACGGAGCTGGAGACGGACCAAAAGCTATACCTGGAGATGAGCCTGGAGATGGAGCAATAAGCAATTAGACCTGGAGATGGAGCTGGAGATGGAGCAAAAGCAGGAACTGGAAGAAGGGCTGGAGAAGGAGCAAAAGCTAGACCTGGAGATGGTGCTGGAGATGGATCAAATAGCTAGACCTGGAGATGTTAGCGCTGGAGATGCAGCAAAAGCTAGACCTGATCTGTGACTGGAGATGGAGCAAAAGCTACACTGGATTGAGACGGAGCTGGAGATGAGTGAAAGCTAGACCCGAGTGGTGAGCTGGAGACTGAAGCAGGAGATGGAGCGCTAGGCCTGGAGAAGCAGATGGAGCAAAAGCAAGACCTCGAGATGGAGCTGGAGATGCCGCAGCAAGAGTTATAACATGAGATGGAGCTGGAGATGGAGCAATATACTAGACCTGGAGATGGAGATGCAGCTAGACCGAGGTGAGCTGGAAATACAAAAGTTAGACCTGGAGATGTGCTGGAGATGGAGCAATAGCTTGACCTGGAGAAGTAGCTGGAGATGGAGCAGAGATCTAGACAACCGGGAACGGAGCTGAGATGAGATGGCGCAGAGCTAGATCTGGAGATGGCACTGGAGATGGGCACAAGCCAGGAGATGGCGAGATGGAGCTAGACCGGAGATGGAGCTAGAGATGGATCGAGAGAAGATAGACCGGGAGATGGAGCTGGAGAAGGAGCGAAGAGATAGTCCTGGAGATGGAGCTGGAGATGGAGGCGAGAGCTGGACCTGGAGATGGAGCTGGAGATGGAGCAAAAGCGAGACCTGGCGATGGAGCTGGAGATGGAGCGAAAAGCGAGACCTGGCGATGGAGTTGAGCTAAAGAATCTGACGATGAAGCCTGAGATGGAGTCAAAGCTAGATCTGACGATGAAGCTGGAGATTGAAGCCAAAGCAAGACCTGGCGATGGAGCTGGAGATGGAGCAAAAGGCTAGACTTTGGCGACGGAGCTGGAGAATGGAGCAAAAGCTAACCCGGAGGTGGTGCTGGAGACGGAGCAAAACAAGACCTGGAGACGGAGCTGGAGACGGAGCAAAAGCTAGACCTGGAGATGGAGCTGGAGATGGAGCAATAGCGAGAGCTGGATGATGTGAGATGGAGATGGAGCAAAAGCTAGACCTGGAGATGGAGCACAGATGGAGCAAAAAGCTAGTGCTGCAAGGAGGTGGAACTGGAGATGGAGCAAAAAGCAGACCACGAATGGAGAAGATGGAGCGAAAGCTAGACCTGAGAAGGAGCCCTGGAGAGGAGCAAAAGCTAGAACCTGGAGAAGGAGGCTGGAGATGAGCAAAAGCTAGACCAGGAGATGTAGCTGAGATGCAGCAAAAGCTAGACCTGGAGATGGGAGCTGGAGAATGGAGCAAAAGCTAGACCTTGGAGACGGGAGTTGGATATGGAGCATAAGCTAGACACCCGGAGGTGTGCTGGAGACGGAACAAAACGGCTAGACCTGGAGACGGAGCTGGAGACGGAGCAAAAGCTAGACCTGGAGATGGAGCTGAGATTGAGCAATAGCTAGAGCTGGAGATGGCGATGGAGATGGAGAAAAGCTAGACCAGAGATGGACTGGAGTTGGAGCAAAAGCTAGACCTGGAGACGTGCTGCAGATGGAGCAAAAGCTAGTGCTGGAGATGGAGCTGAGATGGAGCAAAAGCTAGAACTGGAGATGGAGCTGGAGAGATGGAGCAAAAGCTAGACCTGAAATGATGGAGCAGAGATGGAGCAAAAGCTAGAGCTGGAGACGGAGCAGGAAGATGGAGCAAAAGCTAGACCCTGGAGATGGAGCTGGAGATTGAGCAAAAGCTAAGACTGGAGATGGAGCTGGGATGGAGCAAAGCTAGACCAGCGATGGAGCTTGAAGATGGAGCAAAAGCTAGACTTGAGACGGTGCTGGAAAGATGGAGCAAAAGCTAGTGCTGGAGATGGAGCAGGAGTGGAGCAGAAAGTAGAACTGGAGATGGAGCTGGAGATGGAGCAAAAGCTAGACCTGGAGATGAATGCAGGAGATGGAGCAAAAGCCAGAACCTCGAGATGGACTGGAAATCAAGCTAAATTAGACCTGGCGATTGGAGCTGGAGATGGAGGCAATAGCTAGAACCGGAGATGGGCTGGAGATGGAGGAGAGCTAGGCCTGGGGATATTGAGCTGGAGAAAGGAGCGAGAAGATACACGGGAGACGGAGCGGAGATTGGAGCGAAGCTAGATCCGGAGATGGAGCTGGAGATGGAGCGAGATCTAGACCTGGAAGATGGAGCTGGAGATGGAGCTCGAGCTCGAGCTGCACAGAGAGCTGGAGAAATGGAGCGAGAGGCTAGACCTGTAGAATGGGCTGGAGATGGAGCGAGAGCTAGACATGGAGATAGAGATGGAGCTGGAGATGGAGGCGGAGAGATAGACAGGGAGATGGAGCTGGGATGGGAGAGAGAGCTAGACCAGGAGATGGAGCGGAGATGGAGCGAGATCTAAGACCTGGAAGATGGTGTGGGAGATGGAGCAAAAGCGAAGACCTGCATGGGAGCTGAGATGAAGGCAAAAGCGAGACCTGGCGATGGAGCTGGAGTTGGGAGCAAAGCTAGACCTGGCGATGGAGCGGAGATGGAGCAAAAGGTAACCTGGGGAAGGAGCTGAGATGGAGCAAAGATCGACCTGGGCGATGGAGCTGAGAATGGAGCAAAAGATAGAACGCTGGAGATTGAGCTGGAGATGGAGCAAAAGCAAGACCTGGAGATGGAGCTGGATATGAATAAAAGCTATATTGGAGACGGAGCTGGAGATGGAACAAAAGCAGACCAGGAGCGATGGTGCTGGAGAGGGAGCAAAAAGCTATAGACCATGTAGATGAGCTGGAGATGGGCGCAAAAAGCCTAACCAGGCATGGAAGCTGAGATGGAGCAAAAGCTAGAACTGGAGCTGGAGCTGGAGAAGAGCAAAAGCAGGACCGGAGATGGTCCGGAGATGGAGCCAAAGCTAGACCTCGAGATGGAGCTGGAAAATGCAGCAAAAGTTTAGACCTGGAGATGGAGCTGAGATGGATGCAATAGCTAGAACTCTCTTGGAGATGGAGCAGAGATGGAGCGAGAGGTAAGGCTGGGGATTGAGCTGAGATGGAGCGAGAGATACACCGGAGACGGAGCTGGAAGATGGAGCGAGAGCTTAGACATGGAGGATGGAAGCTGGAGATGGAGCGAGAGCGATACCGGGAAATAAGCGGAGATGGAGCGAGAGACAGACCGGAGAGGTGCTGGAAGATGGAGCGAGGAGATCTAAGAGATGACTGGAATGATAGCATGGAGAGGAGCGAGAGCTTGACCCTGGGAGATGGAGCGAGAGCATGACCTGAGATGGCTGGAATGGAGCAAAAGCGAGACTTGCGATGGAGCTGGAGATGGAGTCAAAAGCGAGACCTGGCGATATGAGCCTGGAGTTGGAGCTAAAGCTAGATCTGACGATGAAGCTGGAGATGGAGCAAAAGCAAGACCTGGCGATGGAGCTGGAGATGGAGCAAAAGGTAGACCTGGCGATGGAAGATGGAGTTGGAGCAAAAGGTAAGACCTGGCGATGAGCTGAGATGGAGCAAAAGATAGACCTGAGATGGAGCTGGAGATGGACAAAACTCGACCTGGAAATGGAGCAGGAGATGGAGCAAAAGCTAGACTTGGAGACGGAGCTGGAGATGGAGCAAAAGCTAGACCCGTACCCGGAGCTTGGTGGTGCTGGAGACGGATCAAAAACTAGACCTGGAGACGGAGCTGGACGGATCAAAAGGAGGAGATGGAGCAATGGAGCTAGAGCTGGAGATGGAGATGGAGATGGAGCAAAAGCTAGACCTGGAGATGGAGCTGGAGATGGAGCTGGAGATGGAGCAAAAGATATTGCTGCAGAGATGGAGATGGAGCTGGAGATGGAGCAAAAGCAAGACACGGAGATGGAGCTGGAGATGGAGCAAAAGCTTGGACTGGAGAACGAGCTGGAGATGGAGCAAAAGCTAGACCTGGAGATGGTGCTGGAGATGGAGACAAAAGCTAGACCTGGAGATGTAGCTGGAGGTGCAGCAAAAGCTAGACCTGGAGATGGAGCTGGAGATGGAGCAAAAGCTAGACTTGGAGACAGGAGATGGAAGCAAAAGGAGCTGGAGATGGAGTAAAAGCTAGACCCGGAGGTGGTGCTGGAGACGGAACAAAAACTAGACCTGGAGACGGAGCTGGAGACGGAGCAAAAGCTAGACCTGGAGATGGAGCTGAGATGCAGCAGCTAAAGTTAGCAAAAGTAGACTGGAGATGGAGCTGGAGATGGAGCAAGATAGCTAAACCTGGAGATGGAGCTGGAGAATGGAGCGAGAGCTAGGCCTGGGGATTTGAGCTGGAGATGGAGCGAAAGAGACCTGCGATACACCGGAGACGGAGCTGGAGATGGAGCGAGAGCTAGACATTGAGAATGGAGATGGAGCTGGAGATGGAGCGAGAGATAGACCGGGAGATGGTTGCTGGAGCGAGATGGAGACGAGAGATAGACCTGGAGATGGAGCTGGAGATTGGAGCGAGATCTAGACCTGGAGATAGCTGGAGATGGAGCAAAAGCGAGACCTGGCGATGGAGCCTTGAGCAAAAGCGCGAGAACCTGGAGATGGAGCTGGAGTTGGAGCTAAAGCTAGACCTGGCGATGGAGCTGGAGATGGAGCAAAAGCAAGACTTGGCGATGGAGCAGGAGATGGAGCAAAAGGTAGGGCGATGGAGCTGGAGAATGGAGCAAAAGCTAGAGACTGGCGATGGAGCTGGAGATGGAGGCAGTCAAGATAGACCCCGACGATGGAGCTGGAGAACGGGAGCTGGAGCGAGCAAAATCTGGAAGATGGAGCTGAGAAGGAGCCTAGTATCTATGGAGCAGAGATGGTGATTGGAGCTGAGTTGGAAACAAAAAGCTAGACCTGAGATGTAGTGCTGGAGATGGAGCAAAAGCAAGACCTGAGATGGAGCTGGAGAGGCGCAAAAGCAAGACCCAGGAGATGGAGCTGGAGATGGAGCAAAGCTAGAACTGGAGAATGAGCAGGAAAGATGGATGATCAAAACTAAGCTGGAGATGGAGACCGGAAAACTAGGAAGAATGGAGAAAACTAGACAAGAGCTGGAGGCAGGAGATGGTGCAGGAGGATGAGAGCAAAAGCATGTGTTGCTGGAGATGGAGCAACAAGCTAGAGCTGGGAGATATGGATCTGGAGATGGAGTCAAAAGCTAGAAAGGAGATGGAGCTTGGGAGATGGAGCAAAGCTAGACCTGGAGTGATACCAGAGATGAATGCAAAAGCTAGACCTCGAGAAGGAGCCTAGGAAATGCAGCAAGAAGTTAGACTGGAGATGGAGCGGAGATGGAGCAATAGCCTAGACCTGGAGATGGATCATATGGAGCGAGAGCTAGGCCTGGGGATTGATGGAGATGGAGCGAGAGATACACCGGGAGACGGAGCTGGAGATGGAGCGAGAGCTAACAGTGGAATGGAGCTGGAGATGGAGCGAGAGCTAGACCGGGAGATGGAGCTGGAGATGGAGCGAGAGAACAGACCTGAGATGGAGCTGGAGATGGAGCGAGAGATTAGACCTGGAGATGGAGCTGGAGATGGAGCGAGAGCTTGACCTGGAGATGGAGCTGGAGATGGAGTAAAAGCGAGACCTTGCGATTAGCTGGAGATGGAGCAAAAGCGAGATCAGGCGATGGAGCTGCAGTTGGAGCTAAAAGCTAGATCTGAGGAGATGAAGCTGGAGATGGAGCGAAAAGCAAGACCCAGGCGATGGGTGCTGGAGATGGAGCAAAAGGTAGCGCTACCTGGCGAATGGAGCTTGGAGTTGAGCAAAGGTTAGACCTGGCGATGGATGCTGGGATGGAGTAAAAGTAGGACCCTGGAGATGGAGCTGGAGATGGAGCAAAAGCTCGACCTGGAAATAGCAGCTGTGAGATGGAGCAAAAGCTAGACTTGGAGACGGACTGGAGACCGGAGCAAAAGCTAGACCCGAGAGGGTTGGTGCTGGAGACGGAGCCAAAAAACTAGACCTGGAGACGGAGCTTGGAGATGGAGCAAAAGGAGCTGGAATGGAGATGGAGATTGACAAAAGCTAAGACCTGGGATGGAGCTCGGAGATGGAGCTGGAGATGGAGCAAAAGATAGACGGTGCTGGAGATTGGAGCTGGAGATGGAGCAAAAGCAAGACACGGAGATTGAGCTGGAGATGGAGCAACGAAGCTTGGCCTGAGAATGAGCTGGAGATGGAGCAAAAAGCTAGACCTGGAGATGGTGCTTGGAGATGGAGACAAAAGCTAGACCTGGAGATGTAGCTGGAGATGCAGCAAAAGCTAGACCTGGAGATGTGAGCTGGAGAATGGCAGCGAAAGCTAGACTTGGAGACGGAGCTGGAGATGGAGTAAAATCTAGACCCGGGAGGAGGTGCTGGACACGAACAAAAACTAGACCTGGACATGGAGCTGGATTTGGAGCTAACAGCTAAGACCTGGCAATGGAGCTGGAGATGGAGCAAAAAAGCAAGACTTGGCGATGCGATGAGCAGGAGATGGAGCAAATATCTGGTGTGGGGAGCCTGGAGAGGAGCGGGTGGGAGGGAGGGGGGGGGAGGTGCTAACCTGGGGGGGGGGGGGGACGGCGTGTGCTGGAGGTGGGGGAGCAAAACTGTGGGGTGAGAACCTGGAGATGTGGAGCTGGAGATGGAGTGTCAAAAGCTAGACCTGGCGATGGACTGGAGATGGAGCAAAAGCGTCGACCCTGGAGATGAGGCCGCTGCAGGAGATGGAGCAAAAGCTAGACTGGAGACGATGGAGCTGGAAGATGGAGCAAAAGCTAGACATATGGAGCTGAGATTGAGCGAGAGCTGGAGAAATGGAACAAAACGCTAGAACCAGGCGATGGAGCTGGAGATGGAGCAAAAGCTAGACATGGAGAATGGTGCTGGAGATGGCGCAAAAGCTAGACCAGGAGATGGGAGCTGGAATGGAGCAAAAGCTAGAACTGAGATGGAGCTGGAGGAATGGAACAAAAAGCAGACCTGGAGATGATGCAGGAGATGGAGCAAAAGCTAGACCTGGAGATGGAGCTGGAAATGCAGCAAAAGTTAGACCTGGAGATGGAGCTGGAGATGGAGCAATAGCTAGACCTGGAGATGGAGCTGGAGATGGAGCGAGAGCTAGGCCTGGGGATTGAGCTGGAGATGGAGCGAGAGATACACCGGGAGACGGAGCTGGAGATGGAGCGAGAGCTAGATCTGGAGATGGAGCTGGAGATGGAGCGAGATCTAGACCTGGAGATGGAGCTGGAGATGGAGCTCGAGCTCGAGCTGCACATAGAGCTGGAGATGGAGCGAGAGCTAGACCTGGAGATGGAGCTGGAGATGGAGCGAGAGCTAGACATGGAGATGGAGATGGAGCTGGAGATGGAGCGAGAGATAGACAGGGAGATGGAGCTGGAGATGGAGCGAGAGCTAGACCAGGAGATGGAGCTGGAGATGGAGCGAGATCTAGACCTGGAGATGGTGCTGGAGATGGAGCAAAAGCGAGACCTGGCGATGGAGCTGGAGATGAAGCAAAAGCGAGACCTGGCGATGGAGCTGGAGTTGGAGCTAAAGCTAGACCTTTGGAAGACGCTGCTTGGAGATGGAGCAAAAGCAGACCCCCGGAGTGTGGTGCTGGAGACGGTACAAAAAACTAGACCTGGGTGACGGAGCTGGAGATGGAGCAATAGCTAGAGCTGGAGATGGAGATGGAGATGAGAGCAAAAGCTAGACCTGGAGATGGAGCTGGAGATGGAGAGCTGTAGATGGAGCAAAAGATAAGTGCTGGAGATGGAGCTGGAGATGGAGCAAAAGCAGAGACAACGGAGATGAGCTGGAGATGGCAAGCTTGGCAGGACCTGGCTGGAGAATAGCCTGGAGATGGAGCAAAAGCTAGACCCTGGAGATGGTTGCTGCGGAGATGGAGACAAAATCTATGAACCTGGAGATGTAGCCTGAGATGCAGACAAAAGCTAGACCTGGAAGCTGGAAATGCAGCTGGAGATGGAGCAATAGCTAGACCTGGAGATGGAGCAGGAAGCTGGAGCGAGAGCTCAGAGCTAGCCTGCTGGATGGAGCTAGCTAGACCGGAGATGGAGCGGAGATTGGAGCTGAGATGGAGCGAGAGATACACCGGAGAGAACGAGAGTGGAGATGGAGCGAGACTAATAGATCTGGAGATGGAGCTGGAGATGGAGTCAAAAGCAAGACTTGGGGCGATGGAGCAGGAGATGGAGCAAAAGGTAGACCTGGCGATGGAGCTGGAGATTGGAGCAAAAGAGAGAACCTGGCGATGGAGCTGAGAGAATGGAGCAAAAGATAGACCCTGGAGATTGAGCTGGAGATGGAGCAAAAGCTAGACCTGGAGATGGAGCTACTGGAGATGGAGAAAAGCTAGTATTGGAGACGGAGCTGGAGATGTAACAAAAGCTAGACCTGGAGAAGGTTGCTGGAGATGATAGCACAAAGCTAGACCTGGAGGATGGAGCTGGAGATGCGCAAAAGCTAGACCCAGAGATGAGCTGAGATGGAGCAAAAGCTAGAACTGGAGATGGTGCTGGGAGATGGAACAAAAGGCTAGACAGGAGATGTGCAGGAGATGGACAAAAGCTAGACCTGGAGATGGGAGCATTGGAAAATGCAGCAAAATTAGACCTGGAGATGGAGCTGGAATGGAGCAATAGCTAGACCTGGAGATGGAGCAGGAGATGGAGCAGAGATGGACCGATAGCTAGGTCCTGGGGATTGAGCTGTAGATGGAGCGAAGAGATACACCGGGAGACGGAGCTGTAGATGGAGCGAGAGCTAGACGATGGAGATGGAGCTGGAGAATGGAGCGAGATCTAAGAACCGGGAATGGAGATGAATGGAGCCGTGAGCTAGGCCTGGTTGAAAGAGCTGGAGATGGAGCCTAGAGATCACCGGGAGGAAGACGGAGCAGGAAGATGGAGCGAGAGCTAGATCTGGAGATGGAGCTGGAAGATGGCGCGGAGATCAGGACCTGGAGAATGGAGCTACATATGGAGCAGAAAGCCTTAGAGCTGGGAGAGGAACTGGAGATGGAGCAAAAGCAATGACAACGTATGATATCTCATGGGGAGCTGGAGATGGAGCGAAAGAGCTAGGACCTGAGAGATGGTAGCTGGAGATGGAGCAAAAGCATAGACCTGGAGATGGTGGCTTGGAGATTGAGCAAAAGCTAGACCTTGGAGATGTAGCTGGAGATGCAAGCAAGAAGGCAGACCTTGAGATGGAGCTGAGATGGAGCAAAAGCTAGACTATTTGAGCAGACGGAGTTAGGAAGAATGGACATAAAGCTAGACCCGGAAGTGGTTCTGGAGACGGAACAAAGCTAGACCTGGAGACGGAGCTGGAGACGGGAGCAAAGGGCTATGACCTGGAGATGGAGCTGGAGATTGAGCAATAGCTAGAGCTGGAGATGGAGATGGAGAATGGAGCAAAAAGCTAGACCAGAGATGGACTGGAGATGGAGCAAAAGCTAGAACAAGACCTGGAAACGGTCTGGAGATGGAGCTTAAAGCTAGTGCAAGGAGATTGGAGCTGGAGATGGAGCAAAAGCTAGAACTGGAGAGGAGCTGGAGATGGAGGCAAAAGCTAGACCTGGAGTGATGCCAGGAGATGGAGACAAAAGCTAGAGCCTGGAGACTGAGCTGGGAGACGGAGCAAAAGCTAGAGACCCTGGAGATGTAGCCTGGAGATTGTGCAATAGCTAAGCTGGAGATGGAGATGGAGATGGAGCAAAAAGCAGACCAGGCGATGGAACGGAGATTGGAGCAAAAGCTAGAACCTGGAGACGGTGCTGAGATGGAGCAAGAAGCTAGTGCTGGAGATGGAGCTGGAAGATGGAGCAAAAGCGAGAATCTGGAGATTGAGCCTGGAGAAGAGCAAAGCTAAGACCTGGAGGAGATGCAGGGCGATGGAGCAAAAGCCGGACCTCGAGATGGAGCTGAAATGCAGCAAAAGTTAGACCTGGAGATGGAGCTTGGAGATGGAGCATAGATAACCGGGAGATGGAGCTGGAGATGGAGCGAGAGCTATGCCTGGGGGATTGAGCTGGAGATGGAGCGAGAAGATACAACACCGGGATACGGAGCTGCGTAGATGGAGCGAGAGCTAGATCTGAGAATGGAGCTGGAGATGGAGTCGAGATCTACGACCCTGGAATGGAGGCTGGAGATGGAGCACGAGCTCGAGCTGACACATAGAGCTGAGATGTGAGCGAGAGCTTAGACCTGGAGATGGCGAGCTGTGAGACATGGAGCGAGAGCTAGACATGGAGATGAGATGGAGCTGGAGAGTAGCGATAGATAGACAAAGGGAAGATGGAGCTGGATGGATCGAGAGCTAGACCAGGAGATGGAAGCTGGGAGATGAGGCGAGAAGGTCTAGACGACTTTGGAAGAAGGTGCAGGAGATGGAGCAAAAGCGAGACCTCTGGCGATGCGAGCTGGAGATGAAGCAAAAGCGAGACCATGGGCGATGGAGCAGGAGTTTGGAGCAAAAAGCTACGACTTGGAGACGGAAAGCTGGGAGATGGGAGCAAAAGGCTAGCCCCCTGAGGTGGTGCTGGAGACGGAGCAAAACTTAGACCTGGTGACGGAGCTGGAGATGGGAAGCAATAGCTAGAGCTGGAGATGAGATGGAGATGGAGCAAAAGCTAGACCTGAGTGGAGCTGGAAGATGGAGCTAGTAGATGCGGCAAAAGATTAGGTGCTGGAGATGGAAGCTTGGAGATGGAGCAAAAAGCAAGACAACGGAAGGATGGAGCTGGAGATGGAGCAAAAAACTTGCCTGAGAATGAGCTGAGAGATTGGGCAAAAGCTAGACCAGGAGATGGTGCTGGAGATGGAGACAAAAAGCTAGACCTGGAGATGTAGCTGGAGATGCAGCATAAAGCTAGACATGGAGATTGGAGCTGGAGATGGATCAAAAAGCTAGACTTGGAGACGGAGCAGGAGATGATTAAAAGGTAGCAGCCGGAGGAGGTGCTGGAGACCTGAACACAAAACAAGGACCTGGAGACGGATGCTGGAGACGGACCAAAAGCTAGACCAGGAGATGGAGCTGAAAATGCGCAAAAAGTTAAGACCTTTGAGATTGGAGCATTGAGATGGAGCAATAGCCATAAACCTGGAGATGGAGCTGGAGATGGAGCGAGAGCTGGCCATGGTGATTGCGAGCTGGGAGATAGGACGCAGAGAATAACACCCCCGGGAGACGGAGCTGGAGATGGAGCGAGCAGACTAAGATTCTGGAGGATCGAGCTGGAGATGGAGCGAGATCGAACCTGGAATAATTAGGGAGCATTGAGATGGATGCAAATAGGTAGACCTCTGGCGATGGAGCTGGCGTTGGAGCTAAAGGTAGACCGGCGAAGCTAGACACTAATAACGTGAGAGTGGAGCTGGAAAAGAGGCATTGGAGCGCGAGTAGATAAAAGACCTGAGGAGACAAAAATGCGAGCTCAGGAGATGTAGCCGCGAAGACGAATTTAGAACCTGGATTAATCGGACGCTCGGCAAAGATCACGGCAGCGAGCGATGCTGGGGACCTAGGAGATGGACTGGAGAAGGAGCAAAAGCGCGAGACCTGGCGAACGCGGGAGCTGGAAGATAGGCGCACAAAGCGAGACCTGGCGATGGAAGCTGACGTTGGAGCTAAAGCTCCAGATCTGACGATGAGAACGCATGGCGAAAGATGGCAGCAAAACGAAGCAAGACCTGGCGATTGGGAGATCTGGAGATGGAGCAAAAGCTAGACTTGGCGACGGAGCTGCGAGATGCGCGAGCACAAAGCTTAGACCACGGAAGGTGGTCTTCGGAACGTGAGCCACAAATAACTAGACTCCTGTATACCGCAGGCCTCGGAGACCGGAGCAAAAGCTAGACCTCTGGAAAGATTGGCGAGCTTGCGGCGAGATCAGAGCAACTCTTAGCTAGAGCTTGGAGATGGAGAATGGAGATAGGAGCAACAAGCTAGCACCTGGAAGATGGAGCTACAAGATTGACCAAAGCTAGTGGCTGGAGATGGAACTGGAAGATGGAGCAAAAGCAAGACACGCGAGAGTATGGAGCTGGAGATGAGCGAAAGCTAGACCTGACGGAACGAAAGGAGCTAGAGCGAGAATGAGGCGAAGAAAACGACTAAGACACTGGAGATGGTGCTCAGGAAATAAGGGAGCAAAAAGCAAGACCCTTTGAGATGTAGTCTGGAGATGCAGCCAAAAGTCTAGTGACCTGTAATGGCGGCTGGAGATGGAGCAAAAGCTAGACAACTAGTTGGAGGACGGAGTATGCGAGATGGAGCGACAAGGCTAGACCCGAGGGTGGTGCTGGAGAACGGAACAAAAAGCGCAGACCAGGAGATGGAGCTGGAGATGGAGCAAATAAGCTAGAACCCGTGGAGACGGTGCATGGAGATGCGAGCAAGAAGCACAACGTGAGAGCTCGGAGAAGAGAGCTGGAGATGAGAGCCCAAAAGCTAGAAACACGGAGACTGGACGCTTGGAGAAGGAGCGAAAAACGCTAGACCTGGAGATGATGCAGAGGAGATTGGAAGCAAAAGCCTAGAACCTTCCTCGGAGAGTAGGACAGGAAATGCCCTCAAAATTATATGACCTATTGGACGCATTTGGAAGGCCTGGGAGATGGCGAGCAATAGCTAGACCTGTAGATGGAGAGCAGGGCGATTGGAGCGAAGAGCTTAGGCCTGAGGATTGAAGCCTGGAGATTGAGCGAGCAGATACACCGTGTAGACGGAGCTGGAAGACCGGAAGCGCGAGTAGAGCGCTAGATCTGAGCATAGGAGGCATGGGAGCATGGAGACGATATCTATGACCTGGAGATGCGCAGCAACCAAGATTGGACGCACAAAATGCTAGTGCCTGGAGCATGGAACCATGAAGAGATAGTGAGCAAAAACGCAAGACAACAGGATATTGTAAGCCCTCTGGAAGATTGGGGAGCGAAAGCTAGACCATGGAGAAAGGACGCAGGAGATGGGAAGCAAAAAGCTAACCGAGGAGATGGTGCTAACAGAGAAACTACCCAGAACGGAGCCCAAAAGCTATAGACCTGGAGAAGTAGGTCTCTGTAGATCGCAGACAAAAGCTAGACCCATGCGAGATGGAGCTGGAGGATAGGGATCAGAAAGCTAGACATGGACGACTGAGTTGGGAGATGGAGCAATAAGCTTAAGTTACCCGGAGGTGGTGCTGGAGACTGCGAACAAAAGCTAGACCCTGAGACGGGAGAGCTGGAGACAGCGGCAGCAAAGTCTAGGACCCTGGAGATGGAAGCTGGATACTATTTGAGCAATAGCCAGAGCTCGGAGATCGGAGATGGAGATGGAAGCAATAGCTAGAGCCATAGAATTAGCTGTGAGAAGGAGCAAAATCTAGACCCTGGAAACGAGTGCTGGAGATGACGAGTGCTCCCGAACGAGCTAGTGCAAGAGATGGAGCTGGAGATGGAGACAAAAGCTAGAACTGGAGATGGACGCTGCTAGAATATGAGAGCCAAAGGCTAGACCCTAGGAGATGAGCAAGGAGGATGGAGCCAAAAAGCTAGAGCGGAGACGGAGCTGGAGACGGAGAGCTAAAAGTGAGCCTAACCTGTAGATGGAGCTGGAGATTGAGCAATACAGCTATAGCTGGAGATGGAGATGGAGAGAAGGAGCAAAAAAGCTAGACCAGGCGATGGAGCTGGAGACATAGGAGCAAAAGCTAGACCTGGAGACGGTGCAACTCTCGGAGATGGAGCAAAAGCAAGTGCTTGTAGATAAGAGCTCTGGAGATGTGAGCAAAAGCTAGAACGCGAGATGGCGATGCTGAGAGATGGAGCAAAAGCTAAACCTGAAGATGATGCATTGAGATGGACAAAAGCCAAGACCACGAGATGGAGAGCTGGAAATGCACGCAAATAGTAGACCCCGGAGATGGAAGCTGTAGATGGTGACAATACTATGACCAGGAGATGGAGCTGGAGATGGAGCGAGAGGCTAGTGCCTGGGGATTGAACTTGAGATGGAGCGGGAGAGGATAGCACCCGGGAGACGGAGCTGGAGATGGAGCGAGAGCTAGATACTTGAGATGGAGCTGGAGATTGAGCGAGATCTAGACCTGGAGATGGAGCTGGGAGAGGTGCTCGAGCTCCGAAGTCTGCACATAGACTGGCGCGATGGAGCGAGTGAGCTAGACCTGGAGATGGAGCTGGAGAAAGTGAGCGAGCGCTAGACACATAGGAGATGGAAGAGGAAAGCTGGAAGATGAGGACGCGAGAGATAGACCAGGAAGATGAGCCTGGAGAATGGAGCGTAGAGCTAGACCAGGAGATGAGCTGGGGGGCGAGATTTGGACGCGAGATTCTAGATCCTGGAGAATGAGAGTGGCATCCCAGGAGATGAGGAGCAAAAGCGCAGACCAACTGGCGATGGAGATCTGGATATGAAGCAAAAGCGGAGACCTGAGCGATGGAGCTGGAGGTTGGAAGCTAAAGCTTAGACCTTGCGATGGAGCTCGAGATGGAGCAAAAGGTAGACCTGGGGGATGGAAGCTGGAGATGGAGCTAAAAGATAGACCATCGAACTGAGGAGCGTGAGAATGGAAGGCAAAAGATTTAGACCTTCCTGGAGAATGGAGCTCTGGAGCATGCGAGCAAAAGCTAGAACCTGGAGAAATGGAGCTGGAGATCGGATAAAAGCATAGTATTGGTAGACGAGCTGGAGATGGAACAAAAACTAAGACCTGGAAGATATGGTGCTGCGGGATGGAGCAAAAGCTAGACCTGGAGATGGAGAGGCTGGAGATGGCGCAAAAGCTAGACCATGAGATGGAGCTCTGGAGAAGAGCAAAAGCTTAGAACGGTAGCTCTGGAGCAGGAATAGGAGCAAAAAGCTAGCACCCCTGCGAGATGGTATGCAGGAGATGGAGGCAAAAGCTAGACCTCTCGAGATGGAGCTGGAAATGCAGCAAAAGATAGACCTGGAGATGGAGCTGGAGGATGGAGCAAATAGCTAGACTTTGGATATGGTATCTGGAGCGATTAGGGCATGAGTCCGAGAGCACTAGGCCTTGGGATAGAGCTAGGAGATGGAACGAGAGGATACACCGGGTAGACGGAGCATGGAGATGGAGCGAGTAGCTAGACCCGGAGATGGAGCGGAGATGCGGCACGCCGTAAGAAGCAAGACCCGTGGAGCATAGGAGCTGGAGATGGAGCGCAGAGATACGACCTGGCTGGAGATGAGCGGAGATAGAAAGAGTAGTCG
>JAVHYY010000627.1:0-55474 GCA_035221665.1 Okamejei kenojei
CAGTAGAGAGATATATTGCATCCCACCGGCTACTGCTCCGGGTCTGCTCCTATACATAGTTAGCAACTGGAGATGAAGCTGGAACGCAAACAGATCAATATTTTGTTACCCCTACGACGACAATCTTTTTGATCTTTTGATGTTACATCATTCTGTATTGTGTATTGAACTTTCGTGATCTGTTTGTCTGCCACAATAGTGGTCTTCTCCCAAAGCGGGGTATTTGTCTACTTGTAAATGAACATGTTAAGTCAGTTTCATTGTAGAACAAGTAAGCGATCAATGCATAAAACGCCCCAATGAACTCCAATAATTGATAATGTGTAGGAGAATTACTCGTCTTTGTGACATCCATGCAACCACCTCAACTGGGGGCACAGTCCTTACCCCTCCCTATCTGAGACACACCCATCATTTGTAATACCACAGAAGGTTCTGAAACAAAATATATTCTAGTAGGCTTGTGCAACGTTGATAATCCACCATTGCAATTCAGCTAAAGCCTTTAGTGGTAACTGCATGTACCTATCAAATGACCAGGCTCGCTTTTATTTTATTTTTAATTTTATTTTTTTAAAATTATTTATTTATTTGTTTATTTTATTTTTATATATTTATATATATATTTTTTTTTTGCTTTATATTTTTAGGTGGCGTGTCCTCTGGTTCGTAGCAGACTTTGATATTTGCAGAGTTCCAAACTTGACAGCAGGAATCGGGCGACTATTTTTACCAAGCCCCCATAGCTACTTCTCCAGATGAGGGATAAGTCTCTCAACGAGATAAGTACAGACAGTTTTCAATATCCCCACCTTATCTGTTAGCAAGTTACGTGACATATCAACGGAAATTAATACAAACCGCCAAATAACAAGTGTTTTGGATGCTGTAAATTAGATTTGTTGGATGGACCAGAACCCTAGCCTTTTCAATAGGCTTATGTTGCTGAAACATGCTTCAGCTGTCTCCTGATGGCATTTACAGATTAACATATCCTCTAGCTAAGCCATTACAATGTGATTTCCTGAGCCCTCAGAACACAGTGCTGGTTTCAATAAGTCATTGAACAGCCTGAGAGCCTAAGTTTAACCCATTAGTAATCTTTAAATTGGCCTCAGCTGACCTATCAATGTTAACTAGTACCTCATAATGATGCATTTGGTACTGAATTATAAGTATCTTTTTTTTCTTTTTTTTACGTCTATATAACCATATAGCACCTTGATAACAACTGCGTTACACTGTTGAAGTGTACTTTATTTAAATCCTATACGGACCATTGAATGAAGTTGTGAGGTCCAGAATGATTCTGCAACCCCAACTTCTTCGTCTGGGTTATATGGCTACCCTTGACGAGTTTCTGTGCACAAAACATAAACGAAATAAACAAACGGCAACAACTAAGACACAACAACAACAAACGACAAACCCATAAATCACTCCACAACACTAAACACCCTACCATCCAACAAACAAAAAACCAATAGACAAACACAAAAAACCCACCCCACACCCAAAACTCCAATAAAAAATAAAACAAATAAAAACTCCAACACACCAAACCGTACGATCAATATTATGCAGCGGTCATTCATTATAAAACAATGATAATCGACACCCAACCACAGGTTGTACCCAGAGTTTCTATGTGTGAGAATATTAAGTTACTGTACCTTCGTAATTAACTAAAATTGTTTTTGGCAGATTTTCACCAATAATTAATCTGTTATTGTTTTGTCCTACATAGTCCTGCATTTTTGGTATAAGATGTTGGCAAATGCAAGTTTCAACAGACAATTAGTCGAATAGGCACTGCAGGGGAGGGTAAAAAAAAAATAAAACGCAAGCCTGCCTATAAGTTTTGGACATTTTATTATAGACCCTGTCTGTCGTCCCCATATGCAGTGATGCCAACTGAAATCACTAGAGGACATGCTGGAAACATATTTTCCGCCCATCGCATCATAACACTTATGTGGTGCCCAAATTAACTGAGTTTATATTACTCTCAGTATTACAACAGTTCTCCCAATATAAGGGTTGGCTGTATTGGGTATAATATTGGGTACCCATCTCTCTGCCTCTGCCCCAGAATCAAACCTTGTATTTAATCCTGCTTGCACTCAGAGCAGGGATGAAAGCTTAATAATACACATATCATACACATCAAAACTAAGGAACTGCATCTGATAACACATACTCAGAGCAGACCTTGTATGCTTACCTAGCGTTATGGCCTCAGCCTGAATGACTCTAGAGCAACAGGAGGGTATTAACTACGAAATAACGGCCACCGGTATTAGCGGAACCGGCACCTCTTGCACTTATCGATATTTTACCGATTGCTGCGATGGGAACGCAATGCTGCTTTGGCCCATGCTTGCTCCTCCCGCTGAACAGGCTCCTGCTGACTCACAACCAAGCCAGCCTACGGAGCTTAAGTCTCACTGGAAGTTTTTAAAAGTTTTTATTTCTTACCTGCGAGTGTTCTACTTACCTCTGCTGGAAGCTGCGCTCTCCATCCCGTTCAATGGCGACATGCGTCGACCGTAATGACGCGCATGCGCCTGGGGGCTTTTTCACGTAGTCCACTCACGTGACTTCGAAGTAAAATTGGATATTATACCACGCGGTCTCCATATTGTAAACAATCCCCTTATTCAACCTTCCATGCTGATAAAGGTTTCACACAATGGAAAAATTATGGAATTAAAAAATGGAACAACTTTATAAGAAAGGCACTTTTCTTTTATTTCAGGAGTTACAACAGATTTATGGAAAAAATATTTTTTTTTCGATATCTACAACTCAGACATTATGTTAAATCAATACACAAGATTATAGTAATAGGGAACCAGAAATCCTTGATGAATGTTTGAATAAGCATCCCAATACAGAAAAAACGAACAACTTATATTTATAATATCCTTTTAGACAGCGAGGTACCATCGACAGAATCACATAGACATACATGGGAAAATGAATTAAGCCAACCCATAACGAAAGATATTTGGGACAAAAGTTTACAATATACACATCAATGCTCGTTAAATGCCAGACATGCTTTAATACAATTTAAAGTATTACACAGATTACATTACTCAAAAGTTAAACTGAATAGAATCTTCCCACATGTCTCTCCTATCTGCGATAAATGTCAGCATCTAGAGGCTAACTTAACACATACTTTTGCAAATTGTATAAAAATTAAAAATTCTTCTGGATGGAGATTTTTAGAATAACTTCTGAAGATTATTAATACTAAACTGGATCCGACTCACAACTAATTTGACTTGGAATATCAGAACAAAGTTTAACACTTACAACAAGCTAAAGAAATTTCCTAGATTATAGTATAAATAATCGTGAAGAAATTAATATTAAAATTTTGAAACGGCCCTATAACCCCCACAATTAAAATGTGGATTATGAAATGTCGGAGACCCTACACCTGAAGAGAATCAGATTTGCCTAATGGACAAACAACAACTTTTTTGTTAGAATATGGTCATCTTTCATCGATTACTTAAAAGGGTAGATTGGTTTGGCAGGGAGGCCTAACTGAAACTTGACTCAGGATCAGATGAAAAGTTATACTCTGTACTCTATATTCCTTGATCTTATCTCCAATTTTCCTCACTAAGGAGATTAACACAATCTTCAATTAACTGCTGCCATTTGTCCTGGGCAAATTCACTACACATGTGATCCGAATTAATGGTAAAGACCAAATAATCAATGATTTGAACTGGTGATAATTTGGAGTTTATCTGAATGAATGACAAACCCTAAATGTTCAAAAGTGAGTTTAATGATTGAAACAATGATTCAGCTGCAGTCCGAGTCTTCCCGACAATTAAAATATCGTCTAAATAGGCCATTACAACATGCCCCTGAGCTCGGAGTAATCCTAGAACAGGTTTCAACAATTTGGTAAATAATCTAGGAGCTGAAGTTAACCCATTATTGTCAATGCTTTGAATTGCCACAACTGACTCATCCAGTAAATTTCAAATACCCCTATCATCACAAATGAATAGACACTGAGTAATCAAGCATTTAAATCTTATTGCCTGGCCTATAACACCCTTTTGGAAACCAGATGTTTAGCCGTATAAAAGTTTCCTGGGGATTTTAAATGCCGTATAACGAACAAAGGAGTTCTAGTTCGTCAGGTCCACAATAATTCTACATCCCCCCGTCTTTTTAGGCCTAGGAAAAATACTTGACACAAACTGACGGTTTTGACAAACTGACCTCAATAACCCTTTTTTTGTGTAATGTGTTAAGTTCTGCTTATATGTGCTCATTCTCTTCGTCTGAAAATATAAGTTTCCGACTTGGAACATGCTGATTAGGTAGACACACAGTAGGGTAAAATTCAATTTTAAATGAATCTGATGTTATCTCCTGCTCCATTGTTTGAGAAACAAGTGTAATCTGCCCCCAATTTGAACATCTATTTCACTTGATTTATATTCTTTAGGAGGAACATTTCTCACCTGCATATGTCCTGGCTGCCCTTGTTGCCCCCGGCCCTTTGTAGGGAAAGTCATCCTTCCCCTCATGCCTGTGGCAGGCTGCCAGCTCCGGGTTTGCGAAGCTGAGTGGCTGGTCTCTTTCCCGGCGTCCGTAATGGTACCCCGCCGTAAGGAAAAACCCTTTTCTAGTTTTCCACTCGGCTTGATGAGGCCCATAGTTCTTGCATCCTCATGGAGTTCTTTAACTCGCTTGGCGAGATCCCCGCAAAACAAAAGATTAGGCGGTTGTACGCTGGGCGGCTTACACAATGATGGGCAAAATGCATGGCAGATGCAGTAGTAATGTGGATAAATGTGAGGTTATTCACTTTGGTGGCAAAAACAGGAGGGTAGACAATTATCTGAAAATGGGGCCGATTCGTAAAAGGGAGAGGCAAACGAGACCTGGGTGTCATGGTACACCAGTCATTGAAAGTAGGCATGCAGGTGCAGCAGTCTGTGACGAAAGCGAATGTAGGTTGGCATTCATAGCAAAAGGATTTGAGTACAAGAGCAGGGAGGTTCTACTGCAGTTGTACAGGTCTTGGTGAGGCCACACCTGGAGTATTGGCGTACAGTTTGGTTCCTCCTAAGTCTGAGGAAAGACATTCTTGCCATAGAGGGAGTACAGAGAAGGTTCACCAGACCGATCCTTGGGATGGCAGGACTTCCTTCCCAATGAAAAAGACTGGATAGACTCGGCTTGTACTCGCTGGAATTTAGAAGATTGAGGGGGATCTTATGAGACTTACAAAATTCTTAAGGGGTCGGACAGGCTAAATGCAGAAGATTGTTTCCCAATGCTGGGAACACCAGAACAAGTGTCACAGTTTAAGGGATAAGGGGGAAGTCTTTTAGGACCGAGATGAAAAATCATTTTTCACACAGAGAGTGGTGTATCTGTGGAGTTCTCTGCCACAGAAGGTAGTAGTTGAGGGCCAGTTTTCATTGGCTAATATTTAAGAGGGTAGTTAGATTGGCCCTTGTGCTGAAGGGATCAGGGGGTATGGAGAGAAGGCATATACAGGATACTGAGTTGGAGTGATCAGCCATAAATCATATTGAATGGTGGTGCAGGCTCGAAGGGCCTACCTCCTGCACCTATTTTCTATGCTTCTATGCCAGATAAGTATTTAAGATTGGCCGAAATACACTTTCTTCTCATATTGAGTTAATTTCAAAATATGCACAGATAGAAGTCCCAGTGTAATCTTGGCGAGCTTCCGACAATATGCCCCTGTATCTACAGTAATAGCAAATGCCATAACCCTGCTGAAAGCAATTTCAATACTTTTTGAAATGTTAGTTCTAGGATCTTGCTGACTTGGGGGGTACCCCAACTGTGTCCATATGAGATTTACCATTGGTACTTCTAGCAAACCGCAATTAATTGGGGCTTCATACATTTTAGCCATAGCCAATCTTGCAGCTGATGAGAGAGCATATATTGGATGGCTGCTGCCATTCTTCCCCTAACGGCTCCCATACCTCTCTGGGGACTGCAAATTTTCTCCGCTATATTCGGATATGACTTCAAGTTCCATTCACTTGTGGCTCTCCCCAGCCACTGATTCGGTGTCAGTAAACTGCTGCACTGGTATACACCCTCCTCTTCAAAAGTTGGGTATTCTTGCAGCCCTATTATAGGACTGCTAGCACAGCTCTCCACTAGCCTGGCGTGGGCACCACTCCTCCTCACGGAGTGCGTCCCTGTCGAGCAACTTTTGTAATAAGAACCTCGACCTGGGAGAGCCGTGAGCAAACGGTCCTCTCCTTGTGAGGGTAAACCTCCAGGCCCGACTCTGGTCAACAGGCCTATTTGATTTTTAAGTAGCCTTACGCCCTACCGGCGTGCTACGCTGCTCACACGACAGCGGGTCCGTGTCGCTAGCTCCATTGCTGGCGACAGACTTGGTGACCTAGGCGGGCATCCGCTAACAACACTATCACGGTCCTCGAACCTTTTCCCTGCGGATCGCCTCGCCGACAACCTTCTTCTTCACTTCTGCAACATTTTAACGGTCCTACAACCCTACCGCTAAAACAAAAAGTGATCGCAAGAAAATGTTTGAAACTTACCTTGTGTTTTAAACTTACCGCTTGGAGGAGCTCTGCTGCTCCAACCGGCCGACTGCACCAATGAGTCTGACGTAAATGACGCACCAGCGGCTGGACGGGGTTCTTCACGTAGTCACTCACGACTTCCGAAGTAAAATGTCCATTCAGTTCTCTTAATTTTTAAGAAAGTTATGGGCTTTTGACTGTCCTCTCGATCACAGCTTTAGAGTTAAGTCAATGGAAAAGCAATAGGGAACAAGATGCTAATTTCCCGAGTATGAAAATGGCCATAACTTTTTAATACTGAAGTAATGAAAGTGAATTAGATGTCAAATTAAACTTCTTTTTATGGCTTTATCTGATGGGATAAATTGCAGACTTGATTTTTAAAAATCTCAAAATTTTGTAACATTGCTACATGGAGTCTAGAGTGATAACAGTGTGGAAACAGGCCCTTCGGCCCAACTTCCCCGCACCGCCAACATGTCCCAGCTACACTAGTCCCACCTGCCTGCGTTTGGCCCATATCCCTCCAACCATGTCCTGTCCATATACCTGTCTAACTGTTTCTTAAACATTGCGATAGTCCCTGCCTCAAATAACCTCTTCTGGCAGCTTGTTCCATACATCCACCACCCTTTGTGTGAAAAGTTACCCCTCATGATTCCTATTAAATCTTTTCCCCTTCATGTTAAATCTATGCCCTCTGGTGCTCGATTCCACCTATTCTGGGCAAGACAATTCTTTTGAGATTTTCCTCGGTAATCTTTTATTACAGGTGTTGACAATGTCCCTTTACAATCCTTTTACTTCCATATTTATATCATACTAGACTAAGTGGGACCCGTTGTGTCACATGTTTACACGGGATGGCTGGTCCCCCAACGCAATATTTCACCTCTCCACCAATTCCAATATTGGTGGCCTGTGGGGGGCGGGGGGGGGGGTTTCTGGAGCGCTAGTATGGGTGTTGTGGGGCTGAAGGGATTCATTGGGGGTGGCAGCTCAGTCACCTCAAGCCTGATTTCTGGCAGCTCACTCACGGCTGTGGGAGGCAGTTGACTCACGGCTAGTCCTTGAAATTGCACTTCAAGTAGGTGCAAAACAACCACATTCAAATGCAGTTTAATTCCATTTCAAGCAGGGTGAAACCACCATAAAACCACCCATAAAACCACACAAAACACCACACCTCACAGTTCAGTAGACATTCAATGTGTTCAGTTGATTCTCAGCTCAGACACTCGTGACCTCTCCCTCCCCCATCTTGCAGTGACTGAGCCCACACCCACACTTCCGGGTTTTATAATCCCTCCCCATCTACCAGAAAGGGCGTGCGGCCTTCATGGCGTGATTGACAGGGGAGAGATTCTCAACATTTTTTAAACACAAATAACATTTTTATTTTTCATTGATGGGAAGAATCCTCTGGATGAGCGGAGGGGGACTGAGTAAGATGGCCAATAAATCATAGTTGTAAGTGGTAGCGTTTCATCTAAAATCAATATATAGTGCAAACAGGAAGTTTCAAGTTACCACCACCACCAGCCATTTGCAGTGCTTTACTTCAAACCGACCACCACCACCAGCCATTTGCAGTGCTTCACTTCAAACCAACCATCACCAACAGCCATTTGCAGTGGCTTCACTTCAAACCAACCACCACCACCAGTCATTTGCAGTGCTTCACTTCAAACCAACCACCACCACCAGCCATTTTGCAGTGCTTCACTTCAAACCAACCACCACCACCAGCCATTTGCAGTGCTTCACTTCAAACCAACCACCACCAACCAGCCATTTTGCAGTGCTTTCACTTCAAACCAACCACCACCACCAGCCATTTGCAATGCTTCACTTCAAACCAACAGCCATTTGCAGTTCTTTCACTTCAAACCAACAACCATTTGCAGTGCTTCACCTCAAAACCAACCACCACCAACAGCCATTTGCAGTGCTTCACTTCAAACCAACCACATTTTCATTTTCAAACCATATTAATGGCACTCAAGGTCAGTAAAACCACATTCACAGTTTAGTAGACATGTGTTCAGTGTTTATTCACAGCTCAGACTGAGAGACGTGACCCTCTCCGCTCCCCCCATCTTGCAGAGACTGACTGAGGCACTCAACACCTCTGGGTTTTATAAGTCCCGTCCCGGAAGGCGGCTGGCCTTCAGGAGAGAGAATCTCAACATTATTTAAACACTAATTACTCTTTTATTTTTAATCAATGGGGAAAATCCTCTTTGTCCACACAGCGGAGGGGGACTCTGAGTAAGATGGCCAAAAATCACAGCCATTAAGTGGCAGCGTTTTTTTCTAAAATCAATATACAGAACAACAGGAAGTGGTCAAGATCAGACTTTTAGTAATATAGATTGCCCACAACATAGAAGGAGACAACATTGCCCATCTTCTCTGCCAGCTCTTGCAGAAATCAATGGCACAGTGGTGGGAATGGTACCACAGTGGTGGTAAGGGGACAATTAGCCTACCAATAATTAGCCTCCAGCCTGAGGAAGGATCTCGACCCAAAATGCCACCTATTCATGGTTCTCCCAGAGATGCTGCCTGACCTGCTGAGTTACTCCAGTAACTGACCTGCTGAGTTACTCCACTTAGTAACCATTTGTGTATTGACCAGCATCTGCAGTTCTTTGCTTCTACATTTTAGTTTATCAACCTGTGCTTCTTTCATATCCAGAATCCGGAGCACCGGGAGGAAGCACATCCAGTCACCAGGAGAATTAGCAAACACCGGAGATAGACACATCAAGTTGGAGTAACTCAGTAGGTCAGAGCAGCATCTCTGGAGAGAAGCTGCCTGACGTGATGTTTTGGGTCGAGACCCTTATTCCCAGTGAAGAAGAAGAAGGTCTGAAGAAGGGTCTCGATCCGAAAAGTCACCTATTCCTTTCTCTAGAGTCCTGACCTGCTGTGTTACTCCAGCTTTTTGTGTCTCTCTTTAGTTTAAACCAGCATCTGAAGTTCCTTCCTACACTATTTGCAAACACCATGCAGATAGTAACAAAGGTCAGATTGAATCCAGTATCTGGTGTTGCAAGTTCCTAGTGGTTCCTAGTAACCACCGCACAATTGTTTTTGACATATAGAATGAATCAAGGAAGAATATTTGTGCTTTCATTTCCTTAAAATACTTTACCATCAATAAAGCAACCTTGAAAATCACTTGTTGAGTGGGCAGTTATGCACCAATTTGGATACAGAAAAAATGGTGAGGTGCAGTACAATAAATGATCTAGAATGATAGAAACAAGGAACTGCAGATGATGGTTTTCAATAAAAAGACTCAAAATGGCCGGAGTAACTCACCAGGTCAGGCAGCATATATGGAGTACATGGATAGGTGACATTTCGGGCCAACCCTAACTCTAACCCTCCAGTCTGAAGAATGGTCCTAACCCAAAACACACAATCCAGAGATTCTGCCTGACCGGCTAAGTTATTCCTGAATTTTGTGTCTTATTTTGCAATAAATGATTTGTTAGTCTGATTTTTTTATGTTGATTGAAGAATAGTTGGTTCGAAAACTATCTAAATATCCTAATTGTTCCTTAAACAGTAAGCAGGTAACTTGATGTACGGTATCATTCGAAGGACAATACACTGATTATCAGCAAGATAGTAAACAATGCTGTCTGGCTACACATTCAATGTTTATATAAACTGCTTTGGTGACTAATACACAAACACCGAACTAGGACTGGCATCTTGGTAAAAGCTAGGACGTTGAGCTTGTGGAAGATTGAAAAACAGAGGCAGGATGGGAACAAGCTTGCAGTGTACAGGTAAGATTAGTGTGGGTTGTGAAAGAATTTTGTACATGTCATAGAGTCCTTCAATGTGAAACAGTCCCTTCGACCCAACATAACCATGCCGACCAACGTGCATCATCTGCACGAGTCCCACCGACCTGCGATTTGCCTATATCCCTCTAAAACTATCCTATCTATGTACCTGTCTAAATGTTTCATAAATATTGCAATAGTACGTGCCTCAACAAGCTGAAGAAGGGTCTTGAACAGAAACGTCACCCATTCCTTCTATCTAGAGATGCTGCCTGTCCTGCTGAGTTACTCCAGCATTTTGTGTCGACCTTGCTCAACTACCACCCCCCCCCCCCCCCCCCCCCGACAGCTTGTTCCATACACCACCTACACTTTGTGTAAAATAGTTACCCTTCAGGTTCCTATTAAATCTTTCCCCCCCTCACTTTAAATATATGCCCTCTGGTTCTCAATCACCCTACTCTGGGAAAACTGTTGACAGAATAAATTAGTGTTTCCAAAGCAGTGGAGTTATTTTTCTATTAACTAAAAGCTTGCTAGTAATAAAGTGTTTTAAACAACATTTTCTGATATATTTCATAATACTGCATCACTTGGAGTCATTTATTTATTTGTAGATCATTGCCCATGTGGAAACATAGAAACATAGAAAATAGGTGCAGGAATAGGCCATTCGGCCTTCCAGCCAGCACCGTCATTCAATATGATCATGGCTGATCATCCTAAATCAGTACCCCGTTCCTGCTTTCTCCCCATATCCCTCGATTCTGTTAGCCCTAAGAGCTATATCTTACTCTCTCTTGAAAGCATCCAGTGAATTGGCCTTCACGGCATTCTGTGGCAGAGAATTCCACAATTCCCACACTCTGGGTGAAAAGGTTTTCCTAATCTCAGTCCTAAATGGCTTATTCTTAAACTGTGACCCCTGGTTCTGGACTCCCCCAACATCGCAAACATTTTTCCTGCATCTAGCCTGTCCAATCCCTTAAGAATTTAATATGTTTCTAAAAGACCCCTTCTCATCCTTCTAAATTCCTGTAAATGTATGCCCAGTCGATCCATTCTTTTATCATATGTCATATACATCATAATGAACATATGATGTATATGACATATGACATTGAATGATCAGCCATGATCATATTGAATGACGGTGCAGGCTTGAAGGGCCGAATGACCTACTCCTGCACCTATTTTCTATGTTTCTATGTCTATATCATGGCTCTCAAAAATTTTGAGCCTGGCTGCTAGCACAATACCACAACCTCACTAGAAGTTTCTGCCACACATCCAACAGCTTATAACAGTATAAAGTTGGAGGAAATTTAAGTCCGTGACAAATGGGAACCCAAGCCTCTTATTGCCATTCAAAAGTGGCACTCCATCAGCTCGTTGGGTGTCAACAGAATGATTTTCAAGGAGCATGTTGACAAGTTTGGAGGTTGAGAGTTGGAATGGTTTTTGTTTTCCCATACATCAGTTACATATGCAAGACCAAAATCCAATCCAAACCCACCAAGAAACAAGGCAAAGCCATAGATTTGGACCATAAAGTAAGGCGGTAGAATGCCTCATGCCAGCAGGAAGTTTCCCTGAACACATTGGGTTTTGTCAGTGGATCCCAGCAAATGGCAAAAAGAGAAAGTAGGAATTTCATCATTTACCTAAGAAAAGAGCACTATGGCGCAGTGGTAGAGCTACTGCCTTTACAGCTTCAGAAACCCGGGTTTGATCCTGACTATGGGTGCTGTCTGTACGGAGTTTGCACGTTCTCCCCGTGACCTGCGTGGGTTTTCTCCGAGATCTTTGGTTTTCCTCCCACTCTCCAAAGACGTACAGGTTTGTAGGTTAATTGGCTTTGTTACTGTATAAGTGTAAAATTGTCCCTAGTGTGTGTAGGATTGTTTAATGTGCGGGAATCGCTGGTCAGTGTGGACTCGGTGGGCTGAAGCGCCCGTTTCCTCTCGCTGTATATCTAAACTTAACTAAACTAAACTCAGAGGAGCACTCCTTCTGCTCTAGAATAGTAAGATTAAATGAGAACTTACCAGTTTGAAGTTTTGATCGTTATTTTTATGAGGTGTAACGATGAGGGAATACGTGAAGAAGCCCCGCCTGGCGCTAGAACGGCATACTTCAAAGCAGCGGCATGAAAAAACACAGAACATAATAGCCGGAGTAAGATAGTAAGGCTCAACATATGATTTAGAAGTACCAAGATGATCATTTATTTATGAGGGTCGGGAGTGGAGGGCACGTAATCCCTCATCGTTACTCCTCATAAAATAACTATCAAACTTCGAACTGGTAGGTTCTCGTTTAATCTTACTATTTTACTTCGGAGTCACGTGAGTGACTACGTGAAGATTTTGTAGCTTCTGTGTTTTTTATGTCGTAGATTCATTCCATATGACAGTCCAGCTAGGGTCAACACATAAATGAGTAAATAACCTTTTACCAGAATTCAGTTTTAGTTTATTTCATAAATCTTTTAATGATAAAAGAACAAATAATAACCCCTTTTATACCTGGGAAAAATCACTACAAAGTGATAAAAGATATAAAGTGATAACATAAATCGATAATATAAATCGATAGTGAAACAAAGCAGGTGATTACAGTGAACCCAACACCGCGTGTCCAAAGCCTGTCATTGTGAGAACAGGTTTATTGTAGAACTTTGAAAAATTTTCTTCTTTACACCACCCTGCGGCTTCTAAAATGTGTTCGAGCGGTACGTCCTGTAACTTCGCCGCGGACGTAGCTGCAGCCCTGGTGGAGTGAGATTTAAACACATCAGTGTCTACTCCTGCTAAAACTAACACCTGTTTTAACCATCTAGAAATGGTTTGTACTGATGCTTTTGTGTGTGGTTTCTTATGCATAATAAATAACACTTTTTCATCACCTCGAAGACTCTTGGTGACTTTTATATATTGAGTCAAATGTCTAACTACACACAACATTGGATCAATAGGGTAAGAATTAAACATTACCTTAGCTCCAGTTCTTCTTGGTCTGCTTTGTTTGATCAGATCATAAACGTAAAACACAATGTTATCTGAAGCCACATGCATACAATCTAAATGTAGTATTTGCAATGTTTGCACTCTTTGTGCTGATAGCAACGCCATTAACATTACTACTTTAAATGTTAATTTTTCCAAAGACATAACTGTGATTGGAGTCCATTGCCTAAGCAAAGTAAGTACAATGCTGACATCCCAAATTTCTGTATATCTTGGCTTGGGCGGATTTTTGTAAAAAATCCCTTTCATAAACCTGGATATTAATGGATGAGATCCAATTGATTCATGGTCAGAAATTTGTCCTAAATAGGACGATAAAGCACTACGAGCACTATTAATGGCCCTATAACTCAAGTGCTGCTCAAAATACAACTCAGCAAGGAACTCCAATATGTTTGAAATGTTCACAGCATGATAAGATATATTTGATTGTCTACAAAAGACTTTCCATTTCTTTATATGTGTCATATATTGTTTCATAGTGCTATCTCACCATGATGAACTATAACATCCATGGTCCTATCCGACAGTCCAAGCCCTTGCAGTGTTCTGGTCAAAACCTGCAGATTAACAAATTCATATGAACATGTAATGGATGAATTTCTTTTGTTACTGGTTGTATTAACAAATCACTGCAGCTAGGAATTGACATACATGGTTCCTTAATCATATTTAACATCAACGGGAACCATGGTTGTGTGGGCCAATTTGGAATCACCAACAGTCCTGTGGCAGAATCTTGTTCTATTTTCTTCAGACATTGCCTAACCAGGCCAAATGGAGGGAAAGCATAAAATAGTAAGATTAAACGAGAACTTACCAGTTCAAAGTTTGATCGTTATTTTATAAGGAGTTACGATGAGGGATTACGTGAAGAACCCGCCTCACGCTGGCAAACGGCATACTTCAAAGCAGCGGCATGAAAAACACAGAACACCAAATAGCCGAAGTAACATAGTAAGGCTCATAAAAGACTTAGAACTACCAGATTGATCATTTATTTTATGAGGGTGGGAGTGGAGGGCACGTAATCCCTCATTGTAACTCCTCATAAAATAACGATCAAACTTCGAACTGGTAAGTTTCTCGTTTAATCTTACTATTTTACTTTCGGAGTCACGTGAGTGACTACGTGAAGATTTTAAAGCTTTCTGTGTTTTTTATGTCGTAGTATTTAATTAGTACGACAGTCCGGCTAAGTAAATACATACCTGAGAAACCAGACTAATATTAGTTCTTTCCATAATTAACTTTTTAATGGTTTAAAGAACATATAATAACCCTCCTTATATCCGAGGAATGATTACAAGTGATAAAAAATATAAGTGACTACATAATTGGTTATAGTAATCAATAGTATACAAAGCAGGTGATTATATTGATCCCAACACCGCGTGGCCAAAGCTTGTCATAGTGTGAACAGGTTTATTTGTAGAACTTTGAAAAAGTTTCTCTTTACTCCACCCTGCGATTTTTAAAATATGCTCGAGTGGTACGTCCCGCACCTTCGCCGCGGACGTAGCTGCAGCCCTGTGGAGCGAGATTTGAACACATCAGTGTCTACTCCTGCTAAAAGCAACACCTGTTTCAACCATTTTGAGATAGTTTGAACTGAAGCTTTTGTGTGTGGCTTTTTATGCGTAATCATTAACGTTTTTTTTCATTTCCTCGAAGAGTTTCAGTAACTTTAACATATTGATTCAAATGTTTAACCACACACAAAGTAGGATCAATAGGATAAGCTTGAAAGGTTACCTTAGCTCCAGATCTCCCTGTTCTGCTTTGTTTGATCAGATCGTAAACATAGAACACAATGTTATCTGTAGTCACATGCATACAGTCTAAACGCAACATTTGTAAAGTTTGCACTCTTTGAGCTGAAACCAATGACATTAAACATTATTAATTTCAATGTTAATCTTTCCAATGACAATCCTTCAATTGGAGTCCATTGCCTAAGTAAGGTAAGTACAATGCTCACATCCCAAATCTCTGTGTACCTTGGTTTGGGTGGATTGATGTTAAAGATTCCTTTCATGAATCTAGATATTAATGGATGTGATCCAATTGATTTCTGGTCAGACATTAGTCCTAAATAAGATGATAAGGCACTGCGTGCAGTGTTAATGGCACTGTAACTTAAAATGTTGCTCACAAATGCAATTTGGCAAGGAACTCCAAAACATTTGCAATATTCACAGTATCATAAAGAAATATTTTGACTGTGTGCAAAATTCTTCCCATTTTCTTTATATGTGTCATATATTGTTTTTGTGTGTTATCTCGCCATGATGCGACTATAACTTCCATAGTTTTGTCCGACAATCCCAGCTCCCGTAGTGGTCTGGTCAAAACCTGCAGATTAATAAATTCATATATGCATATAATGGATACATTTCTTTAGTTACTGGACTAATCAAAATATCACTACAGTTAGGAATTGACATATATGGTTCTTTAATCATATTCAGCATTAATGGGAACCAAGGTTGTGTTGGCCAATTTGGAAACTACCAACAATCCTGTGGCAGAATCTTGTTCTATTTTCTTCAGACATTTCTGAATCAAAGCAAATGGTGGAAAAGCATAAAATAACATATTCCCCCAGTTCAATGAAAAAGCATCTACTGCTACTGCATCTGGATCGTGTTCCCAAGACACATATTTAGGCAATTGATGATTAAGCCTTGATGCAAACAGATCAATTTCTGGTAAACCAAATTGGGTTACAATATTCTTAAATATTGCTGGATTAAGCATCCATTCTGTGTTTATCTTTAAATATCCTTGATCTTTTATCTGCCACCACATTGTCTTTACCTGGAATGTAATTTGCTGAAATCCAAATTTGGCGGTCAATACACCATTGCCATATTTCATTGACCAGACAATCACTTGATACTGATCTAACTCCACCCATGTGATTAATATATGCAACCGCTGTTTTATTGTCTAACTGTATTAATACATGTAAGACCCTTTTTTGAACAACAATATGCTTTTAGTCCATAGAAAGCACCCAATAACTCTAAATAGTTAATACCATAAATTTGAAGAAACATTTCTTCTTGAACTTTCCATCTACCTCCACAACTGGAGGATGAATCTGTTGCCCCCCCATCCGAGAGCACTAGCATCTGTTTGTAAAACCATTTCAGGCTGTTTAATCAGAATGTTTTTAGCAGCTTGTGGGACATTTTTAACCCACCATTGTAATTCCAACACAGCTTCTTTTGTTAATTGCATAGGCCTATCAAAGTGGCCTGCCTTCTCTTTGAGAGCTTCTTATTTTGTCCCTTTGAAGATTTTTGATAGTGTAATGGACCAAATTCTACTGCAGGAAATGCTGCTACTAGTTTACCAATGGTTTTTCGCTCGGATGGAAGGATAAGGTTTGTGAATGAGATTTTTACAAGTTACCAAAATATCATCAACTTTTATCTGTTGGGTAAAGTTACTAACATAGTCACTGAATTAATTACAAACCCCAAAAAGTTAATTGATTGTGCTGGCTGCAGCTGGGACTTAATTGGATGAATCAAAAACCCCAGCTTTTCAACAAAGCTTTAGTAACTGAAACTGAGTTCTCACCTGACTCTTGATTATCATTAATGATTAGAATGTCATCGAGATAAGCCATAACGATGTGTTTTTGTGCTCTTAATTGGGCTAAAACTGGTTTCAACAGTTTTGTAAAGAGCCTGGGAGCTGAACTCAATCCATTTGGCAAAGCTTTAAACTGCCATAATTGTCCCAGCCAATAAAATTTTAAGTACCTCCGAAACTCTTATGTATAAGTACAGAATAATAAGCGTCTTTTAAATCAATCTTAGCCATATAACAACCTGCTGAAATTAAATATCTTACAGTATTAAATGTTTCCATTTTAAAATGTTTGTATTCTACAAACTTATTTAGATCTGTAAGTTCCAGAATAATTCTGCAACCACCATCTTTTTTTTATTTCTCCGAAAAATATTAGAGACAAATTGATGCTCTTGTTCATAAGTTTTTTCAATTACCCCTTTTCCAGATAATTTGTCAATTTCCACATTAATCTCTGCTTTATGCAATAGCAGTAAACACGAAAGCATAAGCAGGTTTATTCTGTACAGGCGGATTAACCCCTTCTTTAAATGTAATAGTGGCTCCTGAAACTGCTTGTAATATAAATCGATTAGAAGTAATAGTAAGCCAATCTTTATAAAACTTTTGTAATCTCCCTCCAACTGGAGATTTATCCGCAGTTTCTTTAAGTATAAAACAAGTCTTTAATACCTCTCCATATGAGCGTGGTGGTCTCCTTCTCCCTGAATATGGGTAAGCATTGGGCTGTGCAGGACGATAATACTTCCTTGACAAATTTCTGCCTCTATTTCCAAAGTCAAAACCCCTTCGGGGCGAAAAATATCTTTTTTGTCCAAAGACGAAAGGTTTCACACCGCTAAAATATTTAGCTTCTTCATCCAACTCTTTCAGTTGTTTAGGCAGATTTTCTCCAAACAGATACCCAGAGCTTGAACACCACTTGCTCGACACAGGCTTGCAAATCTAGGGTGAAATATGGGCCGAATCGCCATTTTCCTCATACAGTTAATTTCATAGAAAGAATTGCACAATAAGCCCAAAGTATCTTTTTGAATCTTATCCATCTCCAATCTCTCCATTTGTCTCCCATAGGCCGTAACGGCAGCAGAAATTAGTTTGAGGGTTTTTTGAAATCTCACTTCTTGAGCTCTCATACTTGGAGTCATGGATGTCCATATCAACGGATTAACCGTAGGCACTTCCAATGAGGCACAATTTCCTGGTGTCTTATATAATTCTGATGTTTCAATCATCACAGAATCTTGAAGTTGGTGAGACACCATATAATTAATACTGGCAGCTAGGTTTTTCTTCCATAGCCTCACCACTTCCTTCAGGTATAGCAAATTCTTTTGCTATCCCAGGCACATTTGGCCTTTTCTTTTTACTTTGTGGTGTGCATTCAAAATCCAAATCACCACCAGCAGGGTCTGCCTTCTGCAAGCCCTAAATCAATTGGGATTTCACCCCATGAGACTTCTTCCAGCCCAAATCCTGGGTCCGGATTTTCAAACTCCCAACTTGGCCCACAGCCATATTTCAGAATAATCAAACCCCTCAGAGCTTTTTGGGATCCTTCTGGGTTCTGTGACCCTTGTCTCATGATTTTTTGGAGAACTTTCTCCGTATGCTCCATTTTTAACCACATAGTTTTATTATCTGGAGGACTTTCAGTATCAGAGTCATCAGAAACCACGGGCCTCTCAGATTTCTTTTTACATTTTTTAGGAGCATTTCCCTCCGTGGTTATTATTGCTGGAGAATCTAGAAACTCGCTATCGGGTATATCAGCGGCCACCGGTATCGGAACCGGATCCGCACTAGCTTCTTGTCCCGTATTTTTATTTTCACCCCGGGAAGATCTTTTTACCCGCAAATTTCTCTTTGCCGATTTCTCCATTTTCTTTATTATCAGTGCTAAATCAGCACGTTTACGCGACTCTGAATTTTTACTTTTACTTTCGCTTGCTGGGCCCACCCAGCGTACGCTAAAAAACATCCCGACTTTGCTGCACTTACCTGCGGGGCCGTTCCGACCGCTGCGAGGAGCTGCTCCTTACTGCAGCTCCTCCTTCCACCGTCAGCGTCGACGTAATGCCGTTTGCCAGCGTGAGGCGGGTTTCTTCACGTAGTCACTCACGTGACTCCGAAGTAAAATAACATATTTCCCCAATGTAGCGAAAATGCATCTACTGCTACCGCACCTGGATCGGGTTCCCAAGACACATATTTAGGCAATTGATGATTTAATCTTGATGCAAACAGATCCATGTCTGGTAACCCATAGCGAATAACAATTTTACTGAAAACTTGAGGGTTCAACATCCATTCTGTGTTGTCTTTAAATACCCTTGATCTGTTGTTTGCCACCACATTGTCTTTACCTGGGATATAACTTGCTGAAACCCAAATTCGGTGCTCAATACACCAATGCCATATCTGATTGACCAGACAATCACATGATACTGATCTTACTCCACCCATGTGATTAATATATGCAACAGCTGTCTTATTGTCTAATTGTACCTGGACATGCAGATCCTTTTTTGTAGAACAATAGGCTTTTAATCCATAAAATGCCCCCAATAACTCCAAATAATTAATACCATATGTTTGGAGAAACAATTCCTCTTGGACAGTCCATCTGCCCCCACAGCTGGTAAATTTATCTGTCTCCCCCCATCCGAGAGCACTTGCATCTGTTTGTAAAAATACTTCAGGCTGCTGTATTAAAATGTTTTTAGCAGCATGTGGAACATTTTCAATCCACCATTGTAATTCCAATAAAGCTTATTTTGTTAATTGTATAGGGCCTATCAAAATGGCCTGCTTGCTTTTTTAAAGAATGCGTTTTTGTCCCTTTGAAGGTTTTGGTAATGTAATGGACCAAATTCCACTGCATGAAATGCTGCTACTAATTTACCAATAACCTTTGCTACCTCTCGGGTAGAGGGATAAGGCTTGTGAATGAGGCCCCAACATACAGTTGAAATATCAACAATCTTGTCCGTTGGCAAAGTTACTAACATAGTAACTGAATTAATCACAAAACCTAAATAATTAATTGTTTGTGCTGGCTGCAGCTTGGACTTAATTGGATGAATCGGGAACCATAGTTTTTCAAATAAAGTTTTAGTTGCTGAAACTGATTTTCCAGCTGATTCCTGACTATTACTGACAATTAAAATGTCATCCAGATAAGCCATAACTATGTGCTTTTGTGGTCTTAATTGTGCTAAAGCTGGTTTCAACAGCTTTGTGAAGAGCCTAGGAGCTGAACTTAACCCATTAGGTAATGCTTTAAATTGCCACAGCTGTCCCAGCCAATTAAATTTTAAGTACCTCCGAAAAAAACCGATGTATTGGTACTGAATAGTACGCATCCTTTAAATCGATTGTAGCCATATAACAACCTGCTGATATCAAATGTCTTGCAGTGTTGAACGTTTCCATCTTGAAATGTTTATACTGGACAAATGTATTAAAGTTTGTAAGGTCCAGAATAATTCTACAACCACTATCTTTTTTATCTCTTGGAAAGATTTTTGACACAAATTGGTGTGGATGCTTAACAGTTTTTTCAATAACACCTTTTTTAAACAATTTGTCAATTTCCACATTAATTTCTGCTTCCTCAACAGCAGAGAACATGAAACCATGAATAGGTTTATATTGTACCGGAGAATCAACACCTTCTTTAAATGTTATTGTAGCTCCTGAAACCGTTTGTAAAATAAACCGGTCAGATGTGATGCAAAGCCATTCATCATAAAACATTTGTAATCTCCCACCAACTAGAGATTCGTCCAAAGTTCCTTTAAGAACAGAATAAAGGTTTTGTACCTCTCCATATGAACGTGGTGGTCTCCTTCTCCCCGAATATGGGTGAACATTAGGCAGTGTTGGATGGTAATATCTCCTTACCATATTCCTGCCTCTGTTTGTTCCAAAATCAGATCCCCTTCTTGGTGTATTGTACTTTTTTTGTCCAAAAACGAAAGGTCTCATGTAGCTAATAGATTTAGCCTCTTCATCCATTTCTCTGATTTGTTTAGGCAGGTTTTCTCCAAATAAATAACCAGGAGTTTGAACACCACTTGATCGGCACAGACCTGCAAATCTAGGATGAAATATGGGCCGAATCGCAATTTTCCTCATATACAATTGATTTCATAAAATGGAATTGCACAATAAGCCCAATGTATCTCTTTGGAATTTGATCATTTCTGACCCTTCCATTTGCTTTCCAAAAGCAGTAATGGCAGCTGAAATCAGTTTGAGGATTCTTTGAAACCGTATTTCTTGTCTTCTCATGACTGATGACATAGGTGTCCATATAGTCGGATTCACCGTAGGTACCTTCAACGAGGTGCAATTTTCCGGTGTTTTATATAATTCTGCTGTTTCAGCCATAACAGAATCTTGAAGTTGGTGAGATACCATATAATTAATGCTGGCAGCTAGGTTTTCTTCCATAGCCTCACCACTTCCTTCAGGTATAGCAAAATCTTTTGCCATAATCAGGCACACATGGCCTTTTCTTTTTTCTTTGTGGTGTGCACTCATAATCCACATCACCACTTTCAGGGTCTCTCTTGCAGCCCTGATACTCCTGAGATTTAATCAAAGGAGACTTCCTCCACCCTTAATCCTGGGTCTGGAGTTTCATATTCCCAATTTGGCACATAGCCATATTCTGGATATTCAAACCCCTCAGGGTCTGTTTGGGAAAATTCTGGGTTCTTTGACCCTTGTCTTATAATATTTTGGAGCACTTTCTCCATATGTTCCATTTTAAGCCATATAGCTTTATTATCCGGAGGACTTTCATTATCAGAGTCATCATCAGAAACCACGGGCCTCACGGATTTCTTTTTACTTTTCTTAGGCACATTTTCCTCCGTGGTTTTAGTTTGTGGAGCAATTATAGTCTCACTAGCGGGTGAATCAACGGCCACCGGTATCGGAATCGGCTCCGCATTAATCTCTTGTCCCGACTCTTTAGCCTCTCCCCGGGACGATCTTTTTACCCGCGAAACCTTCCTCTGAGACTTCTCCATTTTGTTTCAATTTTTTACTTTCTCTTTGCTGACTCTGTATGCCAGCGTGACTCTGTTTTTGTAAAAAAAATGTTACTTTCACTTTGCTGGTTCTATACGCCAGCGTAACGGTTTTTAGAACGCCCTAAAGTGAAATCAATTGCATTTTACCTGCGGGCCCGTTCTTACCGCTGAGGGGAGCTGCCTCTGCAGCTCTTGCTTCTGCCGTCAGCGTCTACGTAATGCCGATCAAGCGCCAGGTGGGGCTTCTTCACGTAGTCACTCACGTGACTCCGAAGTAAAATCATAGACAAATCTGTTCCATTAACAGTTAGAAAATATAGGAAATATGGTCCAGAGTATTCAGTTCTGGATATCGTGTTATAGGAAAGATGTTGTCAAGATGGAAATGGTACAGAGAAGATTTACGAGGACTGTGGTCAGCATGAACCTGGTGACTGAAGGGCCTGTTTCTGCACTGTACAAGTCTATGACTCCATAGGTTGATGAATTGGATATTTGATAGAATGTACAGATGATGGTGACACAAGAAGCTGCAGATGCTGGGCTCTTGAGCAAAACACAAAGTGCTGGAGGAACCCAGTGGGTCAGGCAGCATCTGTGGAGGGAATGTACAGGCGACGTTTCAGGTCAGGACACTTCTGCAGCACTTTGTGCTTTGATAAATATGATATGGTTCTATAAATGATGTGGCGGCACGGTGGCGCAGCAGTAGAGTTGCTGCTTTACTGCCTTACTGCACCAGAGACCTGGGTTCAACCCTAACTACGGGTGCTTGTCTGTACGGAGTTTGTACGTTCACCCCGCGTCCAACATAGGTATCCACCAAGATCTTCGGTTTCCTCCCACACTCCAAAGACGTCTCTAGTGTGTGTATGATGGTGCTAATGTGCGTGGGCAGGTGGTCGCTGCGGACTCGGTGGGCCGTAGGGCCTGTTTCCGCGCTGTATCTCTAAACTAAACTAAACAAAACTAAAAAGACGCTTTGCATTCGTTAAATGGACGAGCTCAAAGAACTGGTACAGATTCACGTAGGAGATGACTGTTAGAGTTAGAATAACAGTCCATGCCATTCATGGCTTTGAAATCAGCAAAAATAGTAGTGCAGAACAGCATGCACCAAACATTTAGTTGACACAGGCTGTCCAATAATGATTGCGAGGAAGTAGCTTGCTGGAACTATAGTTTACATTGCTGGCATAGTTACTCTTGGCTTAATAGGTAATTAACTCAATCTTGGCTGTTTGATCAAGTTCCTGAATTACATAAGCCGCTTATTGATAATCTTCTTGACAATCTACAGTAAGTCTACACCAGTGGCTGTGCATTGCTTGATCTGTGGTGCATTGGTGTTTATTTCATTCACTGGCTGCTGTATTTAGAGTAATAGTCATAGAGTGGGAACCATGCACTTGTATTCCTAGATCCCTCTGCTCTGCAACACTACCCAGAGGCCTACCATTTACTGTGTAGGTCCTGCCCTTGTTCGACGTTCCAAGATGCAACACCTCACACTTCTCAGTATTAAATTCCATCAACCATTCCTCCTCCCACCTGGCCAATCGATCCAGATCCTGCTGCAATTGTTCACAACCATTTTCACCATCCGCGAAATCACTAACTTTTATATCATCAGCAAACTTGCTAATCTTGTCCTGTATGTGCTCATCCAAATCATTGATGTAGATGACAAACAGTAACGGGCCTAGCACCAAACCCTGAGGTACACCACTAGTCACAGGTATCCAGTCTGAGAAGCAACCTTCCACCATTACCCTCTGCTTCCTTCCATGGAGTCAATTTGCTATCCATTCAGCTATCTCTCCCTGGATCCCATGCGATCTACCCTTCCAGAGCAGCCTACCATGCGGAACCTTGTCGAACGCCTTCCTGAAGTCCATGTACACAACATCTACAGCTCTGTCCTCATCAACCTTTTTGGTCAGGTCTTCAAAAAAATCAATCAGATTTATGAGACATGACCTCCCACGTACAAAACCATGCTGACTATCCCTAATCAGCCTTTGCCCATCCAAATGCCTGTATATTCTATCCCTCAGAGTACTCTCCAGTAACTTACCAACTACAGATGTTAAGCTCACCTGGCTAAGTTCCCAGCATTTTCCCTACAACCCTTCTTGAAAAGAGGTACAACATTTGCCACCTTCCAGCCTTCCGGCACCTCTCCTGTAATTAAGGACAACTCATAAATTTCAACCAAGGCTCCCGCAATTTCCTCTCTAGTTTTCCACAATGTCCTTGGATATATCCGATCAGGCCCTGGAGATTTGTCTGCCTTCAAACACGACAGTACCTTCAGTACTTCTTCATCAGTAACCCTGACTGCTCTCAAGACACTTCCAGTGACTGCTCTAATTTCCTCCATCCTACCGTCTTTCTCCTCGGTAAATACAAAGGAGAAATATTCATTTAGGACCTTGCCTATCTCCTGTGGCTCCCCATAGAGGTGACTGCATTGATTCCTGAGAGGTCCCACTCTCTCTCTAGTTACCATTTTCCCCCCTTACGTATTTATAAAATCTTTTGGGATTGTCCTTATGCTACCTGCCAGAGCTATCTTCTGGCCCCCTTATGCTACCTGCCAGAGCTATATCTTCTGGCCCCTTCTGATTTCCTTTCTTAGTTTACTCCTTAGTTCCCGAAACTCCTCCAGGGATCCACTTGAATCCCAGCTGCATCTGCATCTTGCATCTGCATGCAAGACCTGTCCCATGCATCTGTCTTGTTTTTGACTAACGTCTCAATTTCCCTCGTCAGCCAAGCTGCCTTACATTTGCCTGCTTTGCCTTTCACTCTAACCGGGATGTACACATCCTGAGCTTTCTTCAGTACATCTTTAAAAACATCCCACTTGGCCGATGTTCCTTTCCCCTCTCATAACCTGCTCCAGTCAACTTGAGCGAGACCTTCTCTCATACCCTCAAAGTTGGCCTTACCCCTGTTGAGCATTTTAATATGTGGACCCTCTCCGTCCCTATCCATAACTATCTTAAACTTAATCGAACTGTGGTCACTGGTCCCAACATACTTCATTAAGTTGCCCTTCCCAATTTCCCAATACTAGATCCAGCATTGCCCTCTCACGTGTGGGAGCTTGTGCGTTCGCCTATATTTCACTGAAATGTGAAGGCCAGCCCTTGACCTCTCATTGAGAGGGGTAGGATTATTGTTTAGATACAGGTTCAAGCTAGCTGCCCTACTCATCCAATGGTGTGCATTCTAATGGCCTACATCTACATCCCAGCGAGTAACAAGCTTTTCATCCATGTGTAGTTTAGTTTAGAGATACAGAGCGGAGACAGGCCCTTTGGCCCACCAAATCCGCGCCGACCAGCGATCTCCACATATTAACACTATCCTGCACACACTTGGGACAAATTTTACATTTACCAAGCCAATTTACCTACATACCTGACCGTCTTTGGAGTGTGGGAGAAAAATGAATATCTCGGAGAAAACCGACACAGTCACGGGGAGAAGGTACAAACTCCGTACAGACAGCACCCACAGTCGGGATCGAACCTGGGTCTCCAGTGGTGCGAGCGCTGTAAAGCAGCAACTCTACCGCTGCGCCACCGTGCCGCCAATGTGTAAAAAGGAATGGCTCGATTGTAATCATGTGTTAAAGAAGTTATCCAAGTAGATGATTATACTCAAAAGCAACTCAACAGGTCAGGCAGCATCTCTGGAGAACATGGATAGGTGACGTTTTGGGTCAAGACCCTTCTTCAGATATTATAATATTGTTCATACTATTATACAATCTTCAGGATAATACTATTGTTTTCTGGCCAATGCCATTGATCAGGGAGATGTGATAAAGTTATTGGACTGAGAGTAACAAAGAATTATAGATAATAATATTGACGAACAAACAGCTGAAATTGTTCTTTGTTTACAAACTTAATAAATATAAAAGGCACAGTGATGGTCAACATTAGATTACTAGGAGGGTGCCACTTTGGGATTTCCTGAGGCCATGAAAAGTGTCACAGGAACGAAAGTCACCCTGCCTTTTAATTACTCTTTAACGCTTGCAAATTGACCGCACACCGGTTTCTTTTCGTTCATTCCCGGGAAAACAACCCTGCACAAACCTCTTCTCCAGCTTCCATGT
Source organism: Okamejei kenojei (assembly GCA_035221665.1). Lineage (NCBI taxonomy): Eukaryota > Metazoa > Chordata > Chondrichthyes > Rajiformes > Rajidae > Okamejei > Okamejei kenojei. Next base: position 26,206 of record JAVHYY010000627.1, read on the forward strand.
GTCCCTCTCCACGGGCTTCCTGGCCGTTCCACCTCCATGGCTTACTGCTTGAGAATCTTGCGTCAACGGGACCCATGGTCTGTTCGTTCGCTGGCTAGCTGACGCTGGTCGAGTTGATGCCAGGCTGCAGGGCTGGCATTGCCATCGGGTGCTGCCAGGTCTGGAGGTTGCAGGGACTTTGCCCATCGTGCATGGATGCCCATCCTTTGGAGAGATAGTCCCCGTGTGATGATTTTTCCACACGTTGGTAGTCGTTGTTGGCTCAAGAGTAACTCGGGAGAGGAACTTGGTACATTGCAGAAATGAGAAGTAAACGGCAAACTTAGACATACACGTGGGAACTCGTTGAAACTCGTGAACATAAACTCGGAATCTCGTAGAAAACCACGAGTTTGATTTTTTCTTTTACTCGGGAAAACTCGTGGGTGGACTTGCACCGTGGGACAGGGCTATTACAACAATCTCCATTACCAATGTCCCTCTTCACTTTATCTTGCAAAGGATGATTTTCATTATTGTCCTGTTCCATGTGGACATTACAGTCTACGATTTGTGATTTATAGCATTGCTGGTTTTGCTCCAGAAATTATATTGTTGCCATAAAGCTGTCACTTTCCAATCTAACACTATTTAATGGATGCTGTGATATCACTCAGTGGTTGCGAGTTCTCTCCAACCTTTTTCCCCCACTTGAGAAGGGCAGGCAGGGCGACACACTGGTTGGGGAAAGTGGTAAATTGCTTGGCGAACTTTGTCACCTCTTTGACTAGTGGCGCAGCGGTAGAGCTACTGCCTCACAGCCCCACAGACCCAGGTTTGATCGTGACCTCGCATGGTCTCTGTGGAGTTTGCCCATTCTCCCTGTGACCGCCTGGGTTATCTCCCACACCCCAAAGATGTGCCGGTTAATGGGCCTCTGTAAATTGCCCCTCGTATGCAGGGAGTGGATGAGTAAGTGGGATAACATTGAGCTAGCGTGAGCGAGTGTTCAATAATGGGCCAGTTTCCGTGCTGTATCTCTAAACTCTAAACAAAACTAAAAGCTTTAAAGAAGGAACTGCAGATGCTGGAGAATCGAGGGTACACAAAAAGCTGGAGAAACTCAGCGGGTGCAGCAGCATCTAAGGAGCGAAGGAGATAGGCGACGTTTCGGGTCGAGACCCTTCTTCAGACTGGTCTTTTTTTTTTTTTTTTTTTTTTCCTTCTTTCTTTTTTATTTTTTAGTTTTTTTTTTCTTCTTTTTTTTTTATTTTTTAGTTTTTTTTTAATTGGGGAATAGGGGATGGAGTCCTTACAGGAAGCAGGGTGGGAGGAAGAGTAGTCCAGGTAGCTGTGGGAGTCAGTAGGTTTGAAGTGGATGTCGGTCAGGAGCGTATCACCTGCAATAGAGATGGTGAGGTCAAGGAATGGTAGGGAAGTGTCGGAAATGGTCCAAGTGTATTTGAGTGCCGGATGGAAGTTGGTGGTGAAATGAATGGTCAGTCAGTTGTGTGTGGGTGCAGGAGGTGACACCAAAGCAGTCGTCGATGTAACAGAGGTAGAGGTCGGGGATGGGGCCCTGGTACGCCGAGAACAAGGATTGTTTGACGTACCCAACAAAGAGGCAAGCGTAGCTGGGGCCCATGCGTGTCCCCATAGCTACGCCTTGTGTTTGGAGGAAATGGGAGGAATCAAAAGAGAAGTTATTGAGGGTGAGGACCAACTCTGCTAGGCGGAGGAGGGTGTCAGTGGACGGGTATGGGTTGCTCCTCTGGTCGAGGAAGAACCGGAGGGCTTTGAGACCGTCCTGGTGGGGGATGGAGGTGTAGAGTGACTGGACGTCCATGGTAAAGATGAGAGGATGGGGGCCTGGAGAATGGAATGCACGGAGCCGACGGAGAGTGTCTGAGGTGTCTTGAACATAGGTGGGGAGGGATTTAACAAAGGGGGATAAGATGGCGTCAAGGTATGTGGAAATGTGTTCGGTGGGGGCACGAACAGGCAGAGACAATGGGTCTGCCAGGGCAGTCGGGTTTGTGGATTTTGGGGAGAAGGTAAAATCGGGCCGTGCGGGGCTGGGAAACGATGAGGTCGGAGGCTCGGTGGGGGTAGGGAGCCCGAGCTGATGAAGTCGGTTATGGTGCTCGAGATGGTGGCCTGGTGTTCGTCAGTGGGGTCATGGTCCAGGGGTAAGTAGGAGGAGGTGTCCGAGAGTTGGCGCGCGGCCTCCGCTTTGTAGAGATCGACGCGCCAGACTACCACGGCACCCTCCCTTGTCAGCGGGTTTGATAACCCAGTCTGGGTTGTTACGGAGTGAGTCGATGGCAGTACGTTCAGGGCTGGAGAGATTGGAGTGAGACAGGGGGGTGGAGAAGTCGAGGCGGTTGATGTCCCGACGGCAGTTCTGGATAAATAGTTCTACAGCCGGAAGGCTACGAGGTCCAAGTGGAGGCGGTGCGTGGGAGACAGGAAAAGGGATCATCAGTGGGGGCGAGGGCTTCTTCCCGTGGAAGAACGCTGTGAGGCGGAGGCGACGGTAGAAGAGCTCCAAGTCATTGAGGTGGGGACGGAGGGGGACAAAGGTGAGACCTCTGCTGAGGACAGACCGTTCGATGTCGGAGAGGGGGAGGTCCGGGGGGATGGTGAACACGCGGCAAGGATGGGGGTTGTGGCCGGGGGAAGGCAGGTGAGTGGACTGAGGACGAAGCGTGGTGTGGTGGGGGGGTGGAGGGTGGTCAGGCGGTGGGGGGGTATGGGGGCTGTGGTGTGGGTGGGGAAGAGCAGGGGTTACATGGTAGGGGGGGGATGGGGAAGACCCAGTGGAATAGCCACTAAGGTTACTGGGGCTGGGGAGACGGGCACTAGGACCCAGTGCCGTTAAAGACAGAGTGGTGGGAGGAGTTAGCAACGTGGAGGCTTCAGGCCCACTGCAGAGTCCAGTCTGCAGGTGAGACGACAGCCGCAGGCTGCTGGAAGGCGGTGGAGAGTAGTGGGTCGGCGGACCCGAAGGTAGCTTTTTTGTGCATCCTGGGCTTTAAATGTCCATTGTCAGAGCGAGGCCCAGCACAATTAGAGGAACCGCACCTTGTATTTTAGTTGGGCAGCTTACACCCCAGCGGTATGAATATTGACTTCTCTAATTTCAAGTAACCCTTGCTTTCCCTCCCTCTCCATCCCTCCCCCTTCCCAGTTCTGTGATCAGTCTGACTGTCCCCCCGATTACATTGTATCTCTGTTGGCTTTGTTGTCACCTTCTTCTAGCTCACAATGGTCTCTTCTACATCCTTGATCTTCATCTCCTTTGATCTCTTACACTTCCTTATCTCTGTAACTCCCTCTCCCCTGACTTTCAGTCAGCAGAAGGGTCTTGACCTAAAGCGTCACCCATTCCTTCTATCCAGAGATGCTGCCTGTCCCGCTGAGTTTCTCCAGCATTTTGTGTTGTCTCTCCTACTTTTTTAGTTCTCTCACTGTAGATGTGTTGATGTTGCAAATTTGGATAGGGGTGGGGGGGGGGGTTGTTTGAAGATGTTACTTTGTGTCAACTATGAGCAAAGCTTCCAGTCTTGCAATGACAGAAAAGGGACAAGTGGAATTGAATGCTTAGCTCGTGAGATTTGTTTGTTGTCTGTAATTACTTTCTCTGAAAATACATTCAATTAAATTTATGGCCTGAAGAGAGTCTCGACCCAAAACATTACCCATTCCTTCTCTACCAGGGATGCTGCCTGTCCCGCTGAGTTACGCCAGCATTTTGTGTCTACCTTCAATTAAATTTAGTCTGGATGTCACTCATTCTACATCGACTAGCAGTGTTTTGCAGAGACTGAATGATGTTTCTTTTGAGACCAGGAACTGCAGATGCTGGAATTACACTTGTTCCAAATCTTACAGTGTTGGTCACCCTACTGTAGGATTACACACACTGAACTTTTTTTTTTCTCGTTTATTATATTGTTTACAGAGTGCTTTGTTTCCATATTCTGTTGTGTTGCTGCAAGTAAGAAATTCATTGTTCTGCCTGGGACATATGACAATAAAACACTCTTGACTCTTGGAAGGATGTCATTAAGGTAGAAAGAGTGCAGAGAAGGTTTACATGAATGTTGCCAGAACCCGCAGGCCTGAGCTTCAGTGTAAACCAGCATCTGCAGTTCGTTCCTACACCATTTTCTCATGCTCTCCCCATCCCCCTTGATGGCTTTTGCGTCAAGAAATGTATCTTTCTCCTTAAAAGACTTGGCTTCTGCAGCTGCGATGATAGTGAACTCCACCCATTCGCCACCTTCTGAGTGAAGATATTTCAACCTAATCTCCCCTCACACTGTTGTCCCATCATCCCTGGAATCATTTTGGTGAAACTTTGCTGCAGCCACTTTCTGGCAAAGATATCCTTTCTTATCTAAGGAGATTTAATATGTGGAATTCATCGCCACAGAAGGCGGCGGAGGCCAACTCAATGGATATTTTTAAGGCAGAGATAGATAGATTCTTGATTAGTACGGGTATCAGAGGTTATGGGGAGATGGCAGGAGAATGGGGTTAGGAGGGAGAGATACATCAGCCATGATTGAATGGCGGAGTAGACTTGATGGGCCAAATGGCCTAATTCTGCTTCTATCGCTTATGAACCTATGAACTTATGAGACCAAGTCTACCCACAATATTCCAAGTGTAGTCTCACCATGGCCTTATATAGCTGATGAGAAACATAAGTGCTCCTTTTCTTAAATGCCTTTACCTTGAAGGCCATTTAGGATCTTGACTGCTTGTTGTACCTATATATTTTCCTTCAGTGACTGGTGTACAAGAACAACCAACACTTTCCAATCTAACACTATTTAAACAATACACCTCCATTCTGTTTTAGCATACATGTGGATTACTTCACATTAATCAATGTTATGCTTTGTCTGACAATTTTACTTCGGAGTCACGTGAAGACCCCGCCAGCACGCATGCGTGACGTATCGTCGCTCGCATTTGTTGTTGACAAGCTGGGGGGGGGGGGAGTGCGCTTCCCCAACGGCACCTTCACAAAGAACGCTGAAGGTAAGTGAACTAACCTTAAGCTGGTTTGAGGTAGGAATTGCTTCCACCTACAGATTACGATGGAAGGAAAAGGGAAGGCCAAGCTTTCCAAGAGCCATGGAACCCTAGCACGGCAGCGACCAACATCCCCGGAGCTGCTCGCAACACCGGAAGCACCTGTACTATGGCCGGGGAAAAAAGTGCGGATGTTGGGCCCTGCAGAGTCAGCAGCACCCGCCTCATCTCCAGACGGACGTCCGCACAGGAGCAGGGTACCTCCAACCCTGACTTCATGCCACCATCACCCAAAACCAGGGGTAGTAGCAAGCAGGTACGCACTAATGCGCCTCGCACACCGACGACGGCAACTTCCCATCTTTTACAGGTCCCGCGATGGCATACACGGGGAAAAGCCACGCTGAAGTCGAGCCCCGCAGCCGCGGCAGGCCTCGACAAGCAGCCGGGGAAGTCTGCCGGAGTGCAGGCGGCGGCAGAGCTGCTGGACCGTCGGGCAGCCCTGCAGGAGCAGGCGCTACCGACGTTCCACTGGGACAGGCTGCCGGAGCGCAGGCCGGTGGCAGCAGAGTTCGGTCGGGCAGCATCGCTGAGGCAGCCGGCGACCATGCACTACCACGGGCCTTAGGGGTCAGAAGTGGCAGTAAGCCTGCGCGGACATCGGGGAGCCAGGCACCGGGGGCCAGCGCCGACTCATCTCCGCTGCCTTCGTATCATGCAGGGGGACCACCACAGTCCGCACGATGGCGGACTGGCGGTATGTCCGCGTGGGAGTCGTACGCCCCCACTGGAGCGGCTGCCAACGACGACCCGCCAATGTGTAAAAAGGAATGGCTCGATTGTAATCATGTGTTAAAGAAGTTATCCAAGTAGATGATTATACTCAAAAGCAACTCAACAGGTCAGGCAGCATCTCTGGAGAACATGGATAGGTGACGTTTTGGGTCAAGACCCTTCTTCAGATATTATAATATTGTTCATACTATTATACAATCTTCAGGATAATACTATTGTTTTCTGGCCAATGCCATTGATCAGGGAGATGTGATAAAGTTATTGGACTGAGAGTAACAGAGAATTATAGATAATAATATTGACGAACAAACCACTGAAATTGTTCTTTGTTTACAAACTTAATAAATATAAAAGGCACAGTGATGGTCAACATCGGATTACTAGGAGGGTGCCACTTTGGGATTTCCTGAGGCCATAAAAAGTGTCACAGGAACGAAAGTCACCCTGCCTTTTAATTACTCTTTAACGCTTGCAAATTGACCGCACACCGGTTTTTTTTTGTTCATTCCCGGAAAACATCCCCTACACAAACCTCTTCTCCGGCATCCTCCCGCTGTGTGGCTGACTTCATCAGCCATGTGTCCTCTCCACGGGCTTCCTGGCCGTTCCACCTCCATGGCTTACTGCTTGAGAATCTTGCGTCAACGGGACCCATGGTCTGTTTGCTGGCAGGCTGGCTGACGCTGGTCGAGTTGATGCCAGGCTGCAGGGCTGGCATTGCCATCGGGTGCTGCCAGGTCTGGAGGTTGCAGGGACTTTGCCCATCGTGCATGGATGCCCATCCTTTGGAGGGATAGTCCCCGTGTGATGATTTTTCCACACGTTGGTAGTCGTTGTTGGCTCAAGAGTAACTCGGGAGAGGAACTTGGTACATCGCAGAAATGAGAAGTAAACGGCAAACTTAGACATACACGTGGGAACTCGTTGAAACTCGTGAACATAAACTCGGAATCTCGTAGAAAACCACGAGTTTGATTTTTTCTTTTACTCGGGAAAACTCGTGGGTGGACTCGCGCCGTGGGACAGGGCTATTACGACAATCTCCATTACCAATGTCCCTCTTCACTTTATCTTGCAAAGGATGATTTTAATTATTGTCCTGTTCCATGTGGACATTACAGTCTACGATTTGTGATTCATAGCATTGCTGGTTTTGCTCCAGAAATTATATTGTTGCCATAAAGCTGTCACTTTCCAATCTAACACTATTTAATGGATGCTGTGATATCACTCAGTGGTTGCGAGTTCTCTCCAACCTTTTTCCCCCACTTGAGAAGGGCAGGCAGGGCGACACACTGGTTGGGGAAAGTAGTAAATTGCTTGGCGAACTTTGTCACCTCTTTGACTAGTGGCGCAGCGGTAGAGCTACTGCCTCACAGCCCCACAGACCCAGGTTTGATCGTGGACCTCGCATGGTCTCTGTGGAGTTTGCCCATTCTCCCTTGTGACCGCCTGGGTTTCCTCTCCACACCCGCAAAAGATGTGCCGGTTAATGGGCCTCTGTAAATTGCCCCTCGTATGCAGGGAGTGGATGACTAAGTGGGATAACATTGAGCTAGCGTGAGCGAGTGTTCAATAATGGGCCAGTTTCCGTGCTGTATCTCTAAACTCTAAACTAAACTAAAAGCTTTTTGTGCACCCTGGGCTTTAAATGTCCATTGTCAGAGCGAGGCACAGCACAATTGGAGGAACCGCACCTTGTATTTTAGTTGGGCAGCTTACACCCCAGCGGTTATGAATATTTGACTTCTCTAATTTCAAGTAACCTTTGCTTTCCTCCCTCTCCATCCCTCCCCCTTCCCAGTTCTCTGATCAGTCTGACTGTCCCCTCCGATTACATTGTATCTCTGTTGGCTTTGTTGTCACCTTCTTCTAGCTCACAATGGTCTCTTCTACATCCTTGATCTTCATCGCCTTTGATCTCTTACACTTCCTTATCTCTGTAACTCCCCTCTCCCCTGACTTTCAGTCAGCAGAAGGGTCTTGACCTAAAGCGTCCACCCATTCCTTCTATCCAGAGATGCTGCCTGTCCCCGCTGGAGTTTCGTCCAGTTTCTCCAGCATTTCGTGTTGTTCTCTCCTACTTTTTTAGGTTCTCACTGTAGATGTGTTGATGTTGCAAATTTGGATGGGGTGGGGGGGGGGGGGGGGGTGTTTGAAGATGGTTACTTTGTGTCAACTATGAGCAAAGTCTTCCAGTCTTGCAATGACAGAAAATGGGACAAGTGGAATTGAATCTTAGCTCGTGAGATTTGTGTGTTGCCTTGTAATTACTTTCTCTGAAAATACATTTCAATTAAATTTATGGCCTGAAGAGAGTCTCGACCCAAAACGTTACCCATTCCTTCTCTCCAGGGATGCTGCCTGTCCCGCTGAGTTACGCCAGCATTTTGCGTCTACCTTCAATTAAATTTAGTCTGGATGTCACTCATTCTACATCGGACTAGCAGTGTTTTGCAGAGACTGAAATGAATGTTTCTTTTGAGACCAGGAACTGCAGATGCTGGAATTACACTTGTTCCAAATCTTACAGTGTTGGTCACCCTACTGTAGGATTACACACACTGAACTTTTTTTTTCTCGTTTATTATATTGTTTACAGAGTGCTTTGTTTCCATATTCTGTTGTGTTGCTGCAAAGTAAGAAATTCATTGTTCTGCCTGGGACATATGACAATAAAACACTCTTGACTCTTGGAAGGATGTCATTAAGGTAGAAAGAGTGCAGAGAAGATTTACATGAACTGTTGCCAGAAAACCCGCAGGCCTGAGCTTCAGTGTAAACCAGCATCTGCAGTTCGTTCCTACACCATTTTCTCATGCTCTCCCCATCCCCCTTGATGGCTTTTGCGTCAAGAAATGTATCTTTCTCCTTAAAAGGCTTGGCTTCTGCAGCTGCGATGATAGTGAACTCCACCCATTCGCCACCTTCTGAGTGAAGATATTTCAACCTAATCTCCCCTCACACTGTTGTCCCATCATCCCTGGAATCATTTTGGTGAAACTTTGCTGCAGCCACTTTCTGGCAAAGATATCCTTTCTTATCTAAGGAGATTTAATATGTGGAATTCATTGCCACAGAAGGCGGTGGAGGCCAACTCAATGGATATTTTTAAGGCAGAGATAGATAGATTCTTGATTAGTACGGGTGTCAGAGGTTATGGGGAGATGGCAGGAGAATGGGGTTAGGAGGGAGAGATACATCAGCCATGATTGAATGGGCGGAGTAGACTTGATGGGCCAAATGGCCTAATTCTGCTTCTATCGCTTATGAACCTATGAACTTATGAGACCAAGTCTACCCACAATATTCCAAGTGTAGTTCACACTGCCTTATATAGCTGATGAGAAACATGTGGCTCCTTTTCTTAAATGCCTTTACCTTGAAGGCCATTTAGGATCTTGACTGCTTGTTGTACCTATATATTTTCCTGCAGTGACTGGTGTACAAGAACAACCAACACTTTCACAATCTAACACTATTTAAGCAATACCCTCCATTCTGTTTTAGCATACATGTGGATTACTTCACATTAATCAATGTTATGCTTTTTCTGACAATTTTTACTTCGGAGTCACATGAGTGACCGTGAAGACCCCGCCAGCACGCATTTGCTGTCGACAAGCTGGGGGGGGGGGGGGGTGCGCCTCCCCAACAGCTCCTTCAAAAAGAACGCACTGAAGGTAAGTGTGAACTAACCTTAAGCTGGTTTGAGGTAGGAATTGCTTCCACCTACAGATTACGATGGAAGGAAAAGGGAAGGCCCAAGCTTTCCAAGAGCCAGGGAACCCTAGCACGGCAGCGACCAACATCCCCGGAGCTGCTCGCAACACCGGAAGCACCTGTACTACGGCCGGGGAAAAAAGTGCGGATGTTGGGCCCTGCAGAGTCAGCAGCGCCCGCCTCATCTCCAGAACGGACGTCCGCACAGGAGCAGGGTACACTCCACCCTGACTTCATGCTACCTTCACCCAAAGCCAGGGGTAGTAGCAAGCAGGTACGCACTAATGCGCCTCGCACACCGACGACGGCAACTTCCCATCTTTTACAGGTCCCGCGATGGCATACACGGGGAAAAGCCACGCTGAAGTCGAGCCCCGCAGCCGCGGCAGGCCTCGACAAGCAGCCGGGGAAGTCTGCCGGAGTGCAGGCCGGCGGCAGAGCTGCTGGACCGTCGGGCAGCCCTGCAGGAGCAGGCGCTACCGACGTTCCACTGGGACAGTCTGCCGTTAGAGCGCAGGCGGTGGCAGCAGAGTTCGGTCGGGCAGCATCGCTGAGGCAGCCGGCGACCATGCACTACCACGGGCCTTAGGGGTCAGAAGTGGCAGTAAGCCTGCACGGACATCGGGGAGCCAGGCACCGGGGGCCAGCGCCGACTCATCTCCGCTGCCTTCGTATCATGCAGGGGGACCACCACAGTCCGCGCGATGGCAGACTGGCGGTATGTCCGCGTGGGAGTCGTACGGCCCCACTGGAGCGGCTGCCATACCCCCCCCCCCCCACCCCCCCCACCCCGACGACCTGCCAGTGGACCTTTGTTGAATCATCCGGCATCACGGCATTCGCAATGACCCTCGATGGCAATTACGTCACCGATGAGCAGCAGGATGCTCTTGCCCTCCTCTGCAATACGCAATTGGAAATAAATTGCTTTCGTAAGAGCTCCATCCGGCCCACCCTCAACCCGAAATTCGCAGGGTTGTGTCGCGCCTCCACCACTCCACCATCACGACAGCTGTTTGGGGAGCATCTGCCCAGACAGGTCAAAGAATTAGACGAGGAGTCCAAAACCATCGGCCTCATGAAGCCACCACCTGCCAGGGTACAGACATACCATCGACCACAGCCTTACCCTACTTCAAGATCCCGTCAGCCGGATAGGGCACCAAGAGCCTATCCGCCACCCGCTCCCCAACAGCAGAAGCCTTTTTTAGGGCAGGGCCAGCAGAAACCACTCTGGAAAATGCGGCAACAACCATATCAAGCAACACAACTACCCCCCAAATCACAATACACCAAGCCCCGCCGTTAACCATGGAGGTAAGGGGGTCTGGTTCTTTCAAGAAAGTAGCAATGGGGGACGTTTGCGGGCATTTTCGGGTGCATGGGGTGCGATAACCTCGGATCCCTTTATTCTACAAAGTATTCAGGGTTATGTAATAGAGTTTATTAATGAGATACTTCCCCCCACACAGCATGTCCCTCATCTCAGGTTTGCGCTCTCTCAAAAAGAGATAGAGGAAGGACATGCAGAAATTTTAAGACTGGCAGCCAAAGGGGTGATAGAGAAAAGGACACATGAACCCCTTGAGTTTGTGTTCAATATCTTTACAAAAACTAAGAAAGATGGTGGATGTCGGATCATCATTGACCTAACCTATCTGAATACGTTTATACAATATACCCATTTCGTAGAAACATAGAAACATAGAAATTAGGTGCAGGAGTAGGCCATTCAGCCCTTCGAGCCTGCACCACCATTCAATATGATCATGGCTGATCATCCAACTCAGTACCCGTACCTGCCTTCTCTCCATACCCTCTGATCCCCTTAGCCACAATGGCCACATATAACTCCCTCTTAAATATAGCCAATGAACTGGCCTCAACTACCCTCTGTGGCAGAGAGTTCCGGAGACTCACACTCTCTGTATGAAAAAAGTCTTTCTCATCCCGGTCTTAAAGGATTTCCCCTTATCCTTAAGCTGTGACCCCTTGCCCTGGACTTCCCCCAACATCGGGAACATATCTTCCTGCATCTAGCCTGTCCAACCCCTTTAAGAATTTTGTAAGTTTCTATAAGATCCCCTCTCAATTCTCCTAAATTCTAGAGAGTATAAACCGAGTCTATCCAGTCTTTCATCATAAGACCAGTCCTGACATCCCATGAATCAGTCTGGTGAACCTTCTCTGCACTCCCTCTATGGCAATAATGTCCTTCCTCAGATTTGGAGGACCAAAACTGTACGCAATACTCCAGGTGTGGTCTCACCAAGACCTGTACAACTGAAGTAGAACCTCCCTGCTCCTATACTCAAATCCTTTTGCTATGAAAACTAACATCCCATTCGCTTTCTTCACTGCCTGCTGCACCTGCATGCCTACTTTCAATGACTGGTGTACCATGCCACCCAGTCTCGCTGCATCTCCCCTTTTCCTAATCGACCACCATTTAGATAATAGTCTGCTTTCCTGTTTTTTGCCACCAAAGTGGATAACCTCACATTTATCCACATTATACTGCATCTGCCAAACATTTGCCCACTCACCCAGCCTATCCAAGTCACCTTGCAGTCTCTCCTAGCAATCCTCCTCACAGCGAACACTGCCCCCAGCTTAGTAGTCATCCGCAAACATTGGAGATATTGCCTTTAATTCCTCATCCAGATCATAATTATATTGTAAATAGATGGGGTCCCAGCACTGAGCCTTGCCGGTGTACCCCACTAGTCACTGCTGCTATTGTGAAAAATACACGTTTACTCTACTCTTTGCTTTCCTGTTTGCCAGCCAGTTCTCTATCCACATCAATACTGAACCCCCAATGCCGCATGCTTTAAGTTTGTATACTAATCTCTTATGTGGGACCTTGTCGAAAGCCTTCTGGAAGTCCAGGTACACCACATCCACTGGTTCTCCCTTATCCACGCTACTAGTTACATCCTCGAAAAATTCCACAAGATTCGTCAGACATGATTTCAAAATGGAAACGTTCGAAACGGCTAAACAGCTGCTTTCCCAGAGGTAGTTTATGGCCTGCATCGATTTAAAAGTTGCATACTATACTGTCCCCATCATAGAACATCATCGGTAATTCTTAAAATTTGTCTGGAGGGGTCAATTATGGCAATACAAAGCTTTGCCCAATGGTATTACAACAGCCCCTCGGCTATTTACTAAACTTGTCAAACCTATATTGGCGACCTTAAGACAACAAAATTATATCGTCATGGCATACTTGGACGATATATTAATAGTGGGGCAAACCCTTGCATTGGCAGAGTGGCAGTCACAGCTACTAACTCACTGTTCAAGGCATTAGGCTTTGTTAACCACCCAAGACAAATCCAAATTCACGCCATCTAAAGTCATGGACTATCTAGGATTCACTATTGACACACAACCCAAATGATAGTCACTATCAGCCAACAAAGCATCAGCATAAAAGAGGCATGCAACAGCCTTGCTTGCACCAGAGTGCTGACCATCAGACATGTGCTACTAAGGTAAGGGAACTCGTATTTCCAGCTGCGCAATTCGGACGATTACATTACCAACATTTGCAAAAGATCAAGAATTTCAGCAAGAAATCAAATGTGGGCTACATTTTGACAGACCTATGCGGCTGCCGATCAAGGCTAAAATTGAGCTACAATGGTGGGTTAACAATATTAGTGTTACAAGCCCATCATTGTTAGCAATCCGTCAGTCGTGTTACAGACCAACGCAAGTGCCCAAGGCTGGGGAGCAACTGACACAGGGGGTACGTCCAGTTGTGGTGGCAGATGGAATCCATCACGAGTCCACCCTCCTTCAGACACAAGGAAATAAACTATTTTGGAGATGCTGGTGCTTTCCATGGGCTGCGGGGCATACTGCACAAATTTACATCATATGCACATGTCCGCCTCCAAATAGATAATACCACGGTGGTGGCTTACATAAATCATATGGGTGGTATCAGGTCAGTATCTTGTGATGAATTGTGCAAACACCAATTTGGCTCTGGTGCATTGAACAAATATTTGGATATCAGCGACCTACCTCCCGGGGAAGCTCAATACAGTGGCAGACACCAGGTCCCCCACGAGTATTCAATGATAACATCGAGTGGATGTTAAACCCCCAAATATTTGCTGAAATTATGGCTAAATTTGGTACAACCAGATATCGACCTCTTTGCGTCAAGGTTGAACCATCAGATATCCAATGTATGTGTCTTGGGAACCAGACCTGAGGCAGTAGCAATGGATGCATTTTCATTCCATTGGGGGAAATGGTTCTGCAAAAACGCATTTCCCCCATTCTGCCTCATCAGTTCGGGTATTGCAGAAAATTCAACTGGATTCTGCAACATGCATACTGATCATACCCGACTGGCTACACCAACCATGGTACCCACCTCACCCCGGTGGTCCTCCACATGTTAAACTATCCGTGGGTACAAATTGCAAAACACCCAATCTTGATTACCAAACCCCATTACGGGGGATAGTCACCATTTCATGATCACTTAAACCTGTTGGCTTGTAGGTTTCTAAGGAGGCCACTATTGGAGGCTGGCATATCTCACCCAGGGCTCATGGGACCTCATCACAACAATCGTTCAGGGTATTATCTACCGGAAAAAGCAGTACCTCACCCGATCAGGAAGTGGGAGGCCTACTGCTCTCGTACAAATACGACCTACAACTCTGCCCACGATCCCTGACGTCCTGGAATCCCTGGCGAGCCATCATTTACGATGAGGGTCTCTCAGCTAGCTACAGTGCCTATCAACAGCGCCAGGAGTGTGCTGTCTCATACCTGACCATAGGGTGGGCACACACACCTTGGCATCTAAATTCATGAGGGGAGTCGTTTTCATTACACAACCGCTCCTCGGACCCCCAGATACATACATCACGCTGGGATGTAGGGATAGTACTGGCCTACTCAGAAGCTGGGCTCCCATGACAGGGTTTTTCCGCTTGATAAACTCACCCTCAAAAGTGGTGATGTGATGGCACTGACAACAGCACAACGGGTTACAGACCTGAACAGAAACTTCGACTCGACAGAATGGTCTCAACCTGGAAAGGTAAACCTTCTTTGTAGAAGAACTACTGAAGCAGCATTAGACCGCGGGGTCTACCTGGACTGCAGTTGGAATCGTCCGGGCGTACCCCTCTGATGCCACACTCTGCATAGCCACCCATCTCCGCGCCATTTACATCAGGACTACATCATACCATCCGGAATATGGGGAGGGGCTCCTCATCAGCCACAAGCAACCACCAAAATCACGGGTGACTGTGCAGACCATCGCCAGGATGGCTCAGGGTGGTGTTGGGTGTGCAGCAGGTATAGATACTAACAATTTTTAAATCTCACTCTAGCAGGGCTGCATCCACATCAGCAGCCAAGGACCATGGAGTGCCATGGACCATAACCTCGCTACCGCGGGCTGGGCCAGTGAATCAAAATTCCAAGCTTCTACAATAAGCGGTGGCCAGCCTCCCGCAACGTTCGCAGAGGAAGCTGTGCTCTGAGAGCCCGCTCCTTAATATAATTTGTCCCGCCGAATTAGGGGTTGTTATTATTTGTGTTAATAAATACCCATTACTTTTCAGCCTGTTCAGTCTGGAATATATTAACAACTTCCTCCATCAGTATTGCGGCATGTGTGACAGCATGGATGTTGTCCAGGGCATGAAATCACAGAGCTTCGAAATCTTCACGAAGTCACTCTACTCACTGACTCCGAAGTAAAATAGTAAGATTAAACAAGAACTTACGCAGTTTGAAGTTTGATCTTTATTTTATGAGGAGTTGCGATGAGGGATTTCGTCGCCCTCCGCTCCCAACCCTCTATCATACTAGGACAACTGGTATGTTCAAGTCTCAAAGTCTAAGTTAATCTTCCTATCAGTCATTGTTGTTATCTGTGATTTCCACACCGCTGCTTTGAAGAATGTCGCGCATGCGTGCCTGGCGGGGTCTTCACAACGAAATCCCCCCCTCGCAACTACCTCCTCATAAAATAAAGATCAAACTTCAAACTGGTAAGTTCATATGTTTGATCTCACTATTTTATTCCACTCGTTTAGTATCAAGAGAGATGTTGGCTTGAAGCTTCTTTGCATTCAGTTTATGAATACAATCCTACCCTGTGCAATGCAGGCGTAGCACACATCAAAATATTATATTTTATTCCATCACCAATGATATTTTAAATTCAATTATAAGAAATGATTGATATATGGGTTTCTCCACTAGTTACAACAAGAAAGATGCATTTTTTTTCTGACCCCTGTTTGCTATATGTCAACTTTTCAATTTATGATTGTGTGCAGCAAAGGGATGCATAACAGCATGGTTTGGGAATAAAACAACTCCATCCAAGACTGCGAGAAATTGCAGCGAATTGTGGACACAGGGACCAGACATCACGCAAAACCAACCTCCCTCCATTGGCTCCATCTACACTTTCACGGTGTCTCGGCAAGGCCAGCAGCGTAATCAAGGCCAGTCTCACCCTCTTCTCCCTCTCCCATTGTAAGCAGGTACAGATGTTTGAAAACACACATCTCCAGATTCCGGGACAATTGCTTCCAGCAGCTGCACTCAGGCAACTGAACCAGGTACAGAGCAGCCCTGACTCCCGATCTACGTTCATTTGAGACCTTCAATAACTTTCTTTACTGGGATGTTAATTTTGCAGTAAACATTATAACCCGTTATCCTGTATCTGTCTACACTGTGGACAGCTTGAATGTAATCATGGGTGGTCTTTTCGTTGAACTGGATTAGCATGCACACAAAAAGCATTTCACTTTACCTCGATACACCTTACAATAATAAACTAAAGCTTAAACTAAACTACTTTACCCCAATGCCATGTGGTTTACTAGTTCACACAGTAACCTTTTATGTAGCAATGTTACAAAATGTTGAGATTTTAAAAATCAAGTCTGCAATTTATCCCATCAGATAAAGCATAAAAAGAAGTTTAATTTGACACCTAATTCACTTTCATATCTTCAGTATTAAAAATGTTATGGCCATTTGCATACTCGGAAATTAGCATCTTGTTCCCTATTGCTTTTCCATTGACTTAACACAAAAGCAGTGATCCATAACTTTCTTAAAAATTAATATTCTCTCTATGCTCTCTAACTGGTGCTGGAGAGATTTTCAGTTGTTTATAGATTGAAGCATTCTGAAACAAATATGAAAACAATCTTAGGTGACCTGAAATTAAAAACAGCATCATAATTAGTTAGTTACCGTAATTGTAGCTAATTACAAAATTCAATTACTAGATCTAAACTCTATCAATTTCTTAAGAAAAGATTAACATTTTTTTAAATATGCCTAAGTGTCCAAATAACATTCACACAATAATTCACAATATAACATGATTTTTAAATCTAATTGTCATGAATTTATAGGCCGAATGGACGGAATTTAGTGTTTGTTTAATTCCCGTAAATTAATGACGCGGGGGGGGAGAGATTTAAATCATCTTAGCGAGTGGGATTTTGTGGAACGCGATCGATTTGGAAACGTTGCGGTTACGGTGAATTTATCACCCCATATCGGCAGGAAAAACACTGCCCGTTCGTATGAGGCCTAAATCACCTTTTCGCAACGTAAAATTTGGATTAAGTTAATCCGAAGCACGTTTATATTTAAAATAAACGGCTTACCTTTAGCTGTCCCGTACGTGAGATCCGTCCCGTTGTCGGCGTTGACGGCATTAGAAGCGTATTATTATTATACTCCAGCGCTGAAATTGTCCCGCAGTTTAAAAAAAACATCCATTGATTCTTCTTTATCCATTCCACCAGCTGCATCCATAAATAGGTCTAGTAGGGTATGTCAGTTATAATTTCCCTTCCGAAAATTCTCGTACATATTGTCTCATTCCCATGATATTTTCCAAGTGAACTGTCATCTCATCTTTTATGATAGCTCCTCTCATAATTGCTCTATCATTTACTGTTTTCTCTCTCCAATCTTTTTAAAAATAATGCAATTACATAAACCACCATCCAATCTGTTCAGAAATCTATGTAATCTACAGTTTAGTTTAGTTTAGAGATACAATGTGGAAACAGGCCCTTTGGCCTACGTAGTCCGTGCTGACCAGCGATCCTCTCACATTAACACAAGCCTACATACACTAGGGATACACATACACTAATTTACACTTATACCAAGTATACAAAACCAAGCCAATTAACCTACAAACCTGTACATCTTTGGAATTTGGGAGGTAAACCGAAGATCTCGGAGAAAACCCACGCGGTCACGGGGAGAATGTACAAACTCCGTACAGACAGCGCCCATAGTCGGGTTCGAACCCAGGTCTCAAGCGCTGTAAGTCAGCAACTCCACCGCAGTGCCACCGTGTTGCCTATAGAACTTGGAAAAATTATAACTAATGCATCCACTTTTTTAAAGACCACCGTTTTAGGATTCTGGGATGCAAATTATCAATTTACACTTCCACTAATTTGTCCAGCACTATTTTCTTCCAAAAACACAAATCTATTTAGTTAATAGCCTTCCATTACATTATTAGTTTCCCGCATTTCTGGAAGGTTTCTTGTATCCCCTGCTGGCAAAGACGGAACTAAAGTATTTTGTTTAATGGCTTTGCCGTTTTGACAAAGAGGTACAAGAATAGTACAACACTATGACACAGGCCCCCCTCAGCCCATAATGTCCCGTGCCAAACGCGATGCCAAGTTAACTAGTCTCATCTGCCTGCATATGATCTACGTACATTGCTCTGTTTCCCTGAATATCCTATGTGATTATCTAAAAGTCTCCTAAACACCACTACAGTGTTTCATATCTGCCTCCACCCCCACCCCCAGGCACCCACCACCCTCTGTGAAAACTTACCGCAAACATCTCCTTTAAACTTTGTGCCCTCTTATCTTAAAGCTATGCCCTCTTGTTCTTTTCCCTGTTCCTTACTATGAATTCTCCTATTTCTGTCGTCGGGCACTCATACAAGATTAGTTTACTCTTTTTTTGCTTTTCTACAAACTTATAGAAAACTGTACAGTCCATAACTGAGTTAATTCATTATTTGAATAAAACAATATACTTCATAAAAAACTACCCGTGTCTCCACACGAAAGCACACACATGCACACACACTCAGTGCATGCATATTGAATAGGTTAAGCAACTTGCAGCTGATGGACTTATCCATCATAATGGGATCCACCTCACAAGAACAAATTACATGAGGTTGTGACCTTAATATAAAATTGCTTCCTGATGGGGAACAGTATAAATCATGTGCCAGTGAACTGATTGGGAAACACAGTTGAAGTCCTGTTTATGGATTTTCAACATGTTCTAAACAGTAGAAAGAGCAAGAGGGAGGCAGGAGAGTTTTAAGTGGGGTGTTGGGGGAGTTTTAAAACTATTAAACGTTTCTGTTTGCCCTGCTCTGCTCTACCAATCTGGCCGGAATCTCACTATCGGAGACAAGAGAGCCTGCAGAATTCTAACGGCAGAATACAAACTGCTCCACTCACCCCCAAACTTTCAGGTCTGAAGAAGGTTCCCGACTCAGAATATCACCCATCTTTTTTCTTTTCTGCAGAGATGCTGCTTGACCTGTAGTTGCTCCAGCACTTTGCGTCTATCTTTGGTATAAACCAGCATCTGCATTTCTGCGGTCTGACCCCCATCTACCTCATTAAAATCTTTAATCGGACCTTAGTCGGATTTCAATGTTATATCTTGCCTGAATGTTTGTGCCTTTTATAAATTATCTGCGCACTGTGGATGCCTTGATTTCTATTTATATCATGTATAATTTTTGAATGGATAGCACACAAACCAAAAATCTTTTAACACTGGCAATAACTCAGGCAGGTCAGGCCAGCAATCCTCCGGGAAGAAATGGATAGGCAACATCTTCAGACTTCAGACCTGACCTGAAATGTCACCTATCCTTTTCCTCCGGAGAAGTGGGCTGCGCTAGGGGGGGAGCCGGTGTAGGGTCCTTTAGTTTTTTCCCAGCGCGACGGGGGACGGAGATTTGTGCTTATCTTTGGTATAACGAACGTGGATCTGCACCGAGGTCTGACATTCGACTGGGCGTCTGCATTGATGCAGATAGCAAAAAGGAATAGAGACAATATTTTCCGTAGATCGAGACCCTATGTCAGGGCTGATAGATATACTGTAACTCTTGACCCAAAGATCCACAATCCAAGCGCCTCCACAGAAATTGCACAATCTGCTGATTTCCTTCAGCGGTTTGTTTTATGCTATTATACCTTGTTGGTCACCAAATAAGAGAGCTCAATATGAGAGGCCTAGCAAGGGCACACTGGAATAGGATATGAGTGCCTGTGACAATCACTACAATCCTCCTTGCAAAGAGTAGTGTGCACGTACAAGATTTTAAAGAGATTCAGGCGAGATATCAGACGTCAGGAATCATTTGATACATTCTTGGCTGGACTGATGTCTTTGGATGCAAAATGGAAAAGCATCCATTGGAATACTTTTACACTGTTGCTGTTCTTTCTTTCTTGATTCCCTGGCGCTGTTCCAGTCCATGAAAGGAATCTCTCGCTGCACCGCCTCTGTGATTGCTTTTTCCATATCAGTCCGGGCGGCACGGTGGCGCTGCAGTGAAGTTTCTGCCTTACAAAGCGCTTGCAGCGCCGGATTCCATCCCGACTACGGGTGCTGAGTTTCTGTACGGAGTTTGTGCGTTCTTCGTCCGTGACCGCGCGGGTTTTCTCCAAGATCTTCGGTTTCTTCCCACACTCCAAAGACGTATGGGTTTGTAGGTTAATTGGCTTGGTATTGGCTTGTAAATTGTCCCTAGTGTGTGTAGGGTAGCGTTAATGTGCGGGGATCGCTGGTTGGCGCGGACTCGGTGGGCCGAAGGGCCTGTTTACGCACTGTATCTCTAAACTAAACTAAACTATAAATAGCAAAGTGTATCCAATCTTTCAGGGCTCTGGAGTGTCCATCACCAGAATTAAATCATTAAAATAGTAAACAATACAGGATAGAAGACACAAAATGCTGGAGTAACTCAGGTGGGGTCAGGCAGCATCTCTGGAGAGTGGAATAGGAGTTGGTGGCGTTTCCAGGTCGAGACCCTTCTTCAGACTACGATTCAGGGAAAGGGAAAATGAGAGATCTAGGACAACATGAATGGAAGATAGCACTAAAAAGCCAATCGCAGGGTGGAGCAGCGAGAGAAGATGTTGGTTGAACTCTGTCGGAGAGAGGAGAAGGGCTACTTCACGTAGCATACCTTGAGGAGATTTCGTAAGGTGGAACAAACACAAATCTGCAGGGAGGAACTGCAGATGCTGGGTTTAAACCAAAGACAGACACAAAAAAAGCTCGAGCAACTCAGCGGGACAGGCAGCATCCTCTAGAGACATCATTGGAGAAAAGGAAATAGGTTGGCGTTTCGGTTTCGAGACCCTTCTTCACAACTGAGATAGAGGGAATACTATAGATATGAACAAATGAATGGAAGATATGCAAAAGCAATCACAGAGGGGTGCAACCGAGAGAGTAACAACACCATTTCATACCGTGGGAACAGTCAAATATTGCAGCAAACACCATGAACCAACAATTAATCCTGTTTCCCTGACTGTGCTTGCCAGATGCAGGGACAAAGGAATATTAAATTCGCAGATGACACCACAGTGGTGGGACTCATCAGTGGAGAGGAATGAAACAATGCACAGGTGGGGGAAGAGTGAAACAACTATATTACCGGGCGGCAAAACAACTTAGAATCAAACGTCGACAAAACCAAGGAGATGATTTGAGACTTCAGGAAGGTCACAGCCCAAACACACACCCCCAACATCGGTGGCACCACGGTGAGAGATTGGAGGAACATGAAAGTTCCTCGGAGTGCAGATCACAGACACTCACCTGGGTCCAGGAACAACACTGATATTGTCAGACGTGGCCCCATCAGCTACCGCACTACCTGAGGAAACCAAACAGGCCTCACTCCCCACCATCAACCTCACACTTTTTACAGGGGCACGGTGGAGTCTGTGCTGCACGTACTGCATTAACATGAGGTACTCCAACTGCTACTGCTCAGACAGAAAGGCTCTGCAGGGTAGTGAGGGGAGCACACCAGAGAGGAATCATTGGCTGTCTCCCTACCCTCGGTAACAAGAACTGTTCCAACCACGAAGCCTGAAAAAAGCTCTGAGCGTTGCAAATGACAGACTGCAACCCCTCCACACACACTGGATCTCCAGCATCAGCAATATATACCGGTAGCAGCAAAGCCCGGACAACCAGAATGCTAAACGCTTCCTACCACAGGCCTGTGAGGCATGCTAAACAGCCACTCCACCTGATTCCGCTGCTTTTTTGCACTGACAATTTAATATCAAATCTGGGCACGGGCCACTGAAATCAGCTGCCCTGGACCAATTTGATGACTGTTTTTTTACTTGGATTTTAATGTTGCTGGCTTTTTGTACCTGCACTTTTAACTATTGTATTGTTTTTATCAGGACAGGCTTGTTTTTTTTATTGTTTTTCTTTAACGTGTGAAATGTTTTAAGCTTTCTGTGCGATGCGTCTGGTATTTCTTGGCAACGTCCTTCTCTTTTTGCACTGTGCAACTGTTGCATTGCAGGATACAATAAAGGATTTGATTTGATGATTAATTACAAAATGAAAAATTAGCCGATCTCTGGACGGAATCCCGCAAAGGCAAAAAAAAAAGAATTGTTTTACATTCTGTGCAGTAGAAGAAATTACTATCACGCAGAGGAATTCTTATTAGAAAGAGATGCCCTGTGAAGCATTTCCAGGGAGAACATCAGAGAGACGAAGCATGAGAGATTATAGTCAAGACAAGAAACCAACAGAGAGGAAATTAAAGGCAAATGAACAGAAACAAAGAGGGCCAAGTAGGCAACAGATCATTGCCTAATAATGGAAAGTAGTTTAGTTTAGAGATACAGCATGGAAACAGACCCCTATCACACCCCGAGTACCCATGCCCGTTCTTCGTATTGTAGTCCTATCACACTAGGGGCAATTTTGCAGAAGCCAATTAAAAAACCTACAACCAGCACATCTTTGGAACGTGGAGGAATCCACAGCACCCAGAGAAAACCCACACTCCACAGGGAAACGTACAAACTCCACACCGACAGCACCCGCAATCATAATCGTGAACCCTGGACTCTGGCCCGGAGGTAGCAGCTCCACCGCTGCAACCAGTGTGGAAAGTAGAAAGAATGAGAACACAGTTTCCGAAGTGATTGCAATGCAAAAGAAATAGCATTTGTGTAAGACCAAGCACGCTCGGCGATCGCTTCGAACAACACCAACGCTCAGTTCGCACTAACCAACCTGATTTCCCAGTCGCTCAGCATTTCAACTCCCCCTCCCATTCCGAATCCCGCTTATCTGTCCCTGGGCCTCCTCCATTGCCAGAATGAAGCCCAACTAAATTGGGAGAGCCAGCACCATCATATTTTCTTGCTAAATCTTTATCACCCCACGTATGAACATTGACTTTACTCCAATTTCATATAGTTCTCCCTCCTTCCCCTCCCCCTTCCCAGCTCTCCCACAAGCTTACTGTCTCAGCCTCTTCCTTTATTTTTCCCTGCCCCACCCCGACACCAGTCTATAATAAGGGTCACGACCCGAAATGTCCGCCGTATCCCCTTCTCTCCATAGATAACTGCCCTCACCCGCTGAATTACTGCAGCATTTTTGTCTACCTTCAATTTTTCCAGCATCTGCAGTTCGTTCTTAGCATTTCTAAGAGGTTTCCAAAAAGAATGACAAAGAAAATAAGCCTCATCAGTTACAAAGTATGACCAAAGTACACTCGGCAAAACATAAACGAAAACAATAAGATTTAGAGAATGGAAAAATAGTAAAAGCAGAGCTTTGGTGCCACTTAGGGTGGGGGGGGGGGGAGAAGAGGGGAAAAAGAGTGGGGTGGGTAGAAGAGGGGGGTGGAGAAGAGGTGTGGAGGAGAAGAGGGGGGAGGGAGAAGAGGGGGGGGAGAAAGAGGGGGGAAGAAGAGGGGGGGGAGACGAGGGGGGAGAAGATGGGGGTGAGAGAAGAGGGGGTGGAGAAGAGCGGGGGAGAAGATGGTGGGAGAAGATTGGGGGAGAAGAGTGGGGGGGAGAAGAGGGGGGGAGAAGAGAGGGGGAGAATAAGTGCGGGGGAGAAAGGGGGGGAAGGGGGAGGGGGTAAGAGGGGGGGAAGGGGGGGAAGAGGGGGGGGAAGGGGGGGTAAGAGGGGGGGGAGAGGGGGGGAGAGGATGGGGGGAGAAGAGGGGGGAGAAGAGGGGAGGGAAGAGGGGGGGGAAGAGGGGAGGGGGAGGGAGGAGAGGGGGGGGAGGAGAGGGGGGGAGGGGGGAGGGGGGGGAGAAGGGGTTGGCGGAATAGGGGGGGAGAAGAGGGGGGGGAGAAGAAGGGGGGGGAGAAGAAGGGGGGGGAGGAAGAGGGGGGGAGAAGAGGGGGGGGAGAAGAAGGGGGAGAAGAGGGGGGGAGAAGAGAGGGGGGAGAAGAGGGGGGAGTAAGAGTGGGGGAAGGGGGGAGAGGGGTGAAGAGGTGGGAGGAGGGGGATAGAGAGGGGGGAAGGGGGTGGGGAGGGGAGAGGGGGGCGAGTGGGGGGATAGAGGGGGTGGGGGGAAGAAGGAGGGGGAAAGAGGGGGAGGGGGAGAGGGGGGAGGGGAAGAAGGGGAAGAGGGGGATAGGTTGGTAGGTGTTACTGGAGGGAAAGACCAGAAGGGAAAGATGGGGAGGGGGGAAGGGGGCGGGGGTGAAAGAGGGGGGGAGAGGGAAAGGGGAGAGGGAGAAAGAGGGGGAAGAAGGGGAGGAAAGGGGAGGGAAAGAGGGGGGGAAAGAGGGGAGGAAAGAGAGTTAGGGGAGGGGGAAGGAGGAATAGGAGGGGGAAAGGAGGGGGGGAGAGTTGGGAAGGGGAAGGGAGAAGAAGGTTCGAAGGAGCAATGGGGGTAAGGGGAGCGTGGAGAGGAGGGGAAAAGGAGGGTTGAGAGAGGAGAAGGAGGGGGAGTGTTTGGGGGTGACGTCACTTGCAACGTGTGGAACACAGCAAAAAACCGGGGGATGGGGAGTAGAGGGGTCGGCGGGTGACTTCACTTGCAGCGCTTGGAATACTGCGCGAAGCAGAGACATTGTGACGTCCCCATCTCGTTTATTTTCAGAGATTTTGTGAACATTTTCCTGACTCTTATCTTTAAAGATGTGGAAGTCAGCATGAGGCTTCGTAGACAACGTGAGAATGACCTTTCGCATTTTCTGGAAAGATGAGCCAGGGAGCTTGCTCAAGTTCAGGGGATCTCGCGGGAGCGGAATACAAGCGCCCGACTTGCCGTCTTTTGAATAACCGGGTGGGGGGGGTGGTGAATGAAGAAGTGGGGTCGGGGGGTGATGTCACTCGTAGACGCGTGGAAACACAGTGAAAAACGCGGGGGGGGGGTAGATGGTTGAGTGGGGCGGGGCTACGGCGAGCGGGCGGGGCCACGGCGATAAAAGGACTGCAAATCGAGGAGGGGGTGACGTCACTCACAGCGCATGGAAAATTGCGGAGCAGGCCGCGTGTGGAAAACAGCGCGGAACCTACCCATTGTGACATCATCAGCTCGTTTATTTTCAAAGATATTTCAGATTTGTGAACATTGTCATAAATAACTCGAGAAATAAAGCATGAATTTTTCAGATGAGACGATTTCTGCATCCGCGGGATAAAACTCTACAGGAATATGTAAAACATTTTACCGTTAGAGTGTCGTTTTTTTTTAGCAGATGTGATCACACACGCACACACACACACACACACGCACGCACACACACACACATCCAAGATCAGAGTTTTCTAATTAGAGAGATAAGATATATATTTATATAGTTATATATATATATAAAATTTATAACACTTCAACACATATATTTACACACACACACACACTCTGCAGGAAGGAACTGCAGATGCTGGTTTATACCAAAGATAGACGAAAATGACAAACGCTGGAGAAAAGGTATGAGTGATGTTTCAAGTCCCGGGACCCTTAAACCTCACCTTACACCTACTTGATTTCCCTACTCTGGGCTAAAGACTGTGTATATACCCGATTTATTCCCCTCATAATGGGGCAGCGTGGTGACGCAGTAATAGAGTTGCTGCCCTACAGCGCCAGAGACCCGGATTTGATCCTGACTACAGTGCCGTCTGTACGGAGTTTGTACTTCCACCGGTGATCAGCGTGGGGTTTTAAATTTTTTCTCTGCGTGCTCTGGTCTTCTCTTCCCGCCATCCAAATACATACAGGTCTGCAGATTAATTGGCTTCGGTAAAATTGTAAATTGTCAATAGTTTGCGGGGATCGCCGGTCAGTGTAGACGCGGTGGGCCGAAGGGCCTGTATCATTAAAGTAAACTAAAAAAAATATCTTAAATATGTAAGGATCTAAGTGATGCCATCCAGTGCCATCTCATGGTTTTGTAATAACTGTAAGCAGCGAGCAAATCCAAGACAGAGGAACCACATGCAGATTGGGAATAAGTCAAAAGTGTAATATGACTCACCAAAAAAACCCCACAGATAGTGACATGGAGTATTTATAAATAATAACAGCTGCCGAAGACAGCATAATGCACCACCCGGTCTTGCCACTTCTCAAAGGCTCTGCTTGAGGCCTAGTCACTGCTGAGGCCTTACTGTGCCTCACCAGATGCCTCCCAAGTGTAGGGTGGTCCGTTCACCTTCTCTC
This sequence comes from Okamejei kenojei, assembly GCA_035221665.1. Classification (NCBI taxonomy): domain Eukaryota; kingdom Metazoa; phylum Chordata; class Chondrichthyes; order Rajiformes; family Rajidae; genus Okamejei; species Okamejei kenojei. Next base: position 52,529 of record JAVHYY010000627.1, read on the forward strand.
CCTATCCAACTGTGTATTTCCAGGGGATTGACAGCAGTGGGCACAAATTCTAGATGATGGACTTGGGGTTGGAGGGAACAGGAGAAATAACCTGGGTTGAGAGTTTTAGTTTTGTTGTTTTTGTAGTACCGTCATGGAGATCGTTTTTCTTTTCATTCCCCCCACCTGCTAAACTGACACATAATTTTTCCACACCTTAGGACCCTTTGCAATCTCATTCAAGGAGCGGATATTTAGTCAGAGATAATCAGAAAAGAAAAGTAAGGGGAGAAATAATGTGTTAAGAAGAGTAATAAGCTAGGAGAGGAACAAATGAAGAACAACAAAGAGATGCCAGTTTTTTTGAGTTTATTGTTTGTGGTGCTTGGGATGACTAACTCTAGATGAATGGGCGCGAGATCCATCTCGATTGGCCAAATTTTCTTTCTCTTTTTATTTGATTCCGCATCAGTCCATGGCTGACATACAATAATCATGTAACACAACCCCCAATTTCATGTAGTTCAAAAGGCTCTTCCATCCGCAACCTATCGTCACGCAGTGAATGATCCCCACATGATGAATAGTGGGAAGATGCAATAACGTTTTAACCCTTCTGCGGAAACAATATCTCCTTAGTTTCAGTCAGTTTAGTTATCGTCATGTGTACCGAGTGTACAGTGAAAAGCTTTCGATGCATCCTAACGTGTCGGCAGAAAGACAATACATGATTACAATCAATGCATTTACAGTGCATGGACACATGATAAGGGAATAACGTTTAGTGCAAGGTGAAGCCAGCAAAGTCCAATCAAGGAATAGTCCGAGGGTCCATCAACAAGGACAGCACTGTCTTCGGTTATGAGGTATGGATAGATTCCAGTTGCCAGATACGAGCTGGGAAAACCTGTCCCTGAATCTGATGCATTTTCACACTTCTATAACTTTTGCCTGAGGGGAGAATACTTGTGTGGAAGCCTGGGACTGAATCAGTCCTAAAGGCAGACATTCAACTATCATTAACACAACCCCCAATTTTGATGCAGTTCAAAAGGCTCCTCCAGCCGCAACCAATCGTCACACAGTGTAGATCCACAGGAGGCTGCAGTGGGAAGATGCAAAGACGTTTAATACTTAGACAATAGACAATAGACAATAGGTGCAGGAGTAGGCCATTCGGCCCTTCAAGCCAGCACCGCCATTCAATATGACCATGGCTGATCATCCCCAATCAGTATCCCGTTCCTGCCTTCTCCCCATATCCCCTGACTCTGCTATCTCTAAGAGCCCTATCCAGCTCTCTCTTGAAAGTATCCAGAGAACCGGCCTCCACTGCCCTCTGAGCAGAGAATTTCACAGACCCACAACTCTCTGTGTGAAAAAGTGTTTCCTCATCTCCATTTTTTTTCTAAATGGCTTTCCCCTTAATTCTTAAACAGTCCTGTTCTGGACTCCCCCAAGATCGTGAGCATGTTGTCCTGCCTCTACGTGTCCAAACCCTTAAAATCTTTCATTGGTTTCAATAAGATCCCCTCGCATCCTTTTTTCCCCTTTAAACTCCAGGGTGTACAAGCCCAGCCTGCGGCCATTCTCTCAGCATATGACAGTCCCTCCATCCCGGGAATTAACCTTGTAACCTACCTGCACTCCCTCAATAGCAAGAATGTCCTTTTCCTCAAATTAGGAGGACCAAAACTGCACACAAGTACTCCAGGTGAGAATCTCACAAGGGCCCTATACAACTTGCAGAAGGACCACTTTAACTCCTATACTCAACTCCTCTTGTTATGAGGCCAACATGCCCCATCCGCTTCTTCACTGCCTTCTGTACCTGCAATGCTAACTTTTCATTGACTGATGTATAAAGGACACCCTAGATCCCGTTGTACTTCCCCTTTTTCCCAACTTGACACCATTTAGATAATAATCTGTCCTTCCTGTTTATTGGACGCAAAGTGAAAACCTCTCATTTATCCACATTAAACTGGCAACTGCCATGCATCTTGCCCACTCAACCCAAACCTGTCAAGTCACCCACATTCCTCCATAAGCATCCTCTTCACAGTTCAACACTGCCACCCACTTTTGTGTTCATCTGCAAATTTGCATGTTTACTTTGAATCCCTTCATCTAAATCATTGATGTATATTGTGAAATAATAGCTGCGGTCCCAGCACCGAGCCTTGCGTACCCCACTAGTCACTGCCCGCCATTCTGAAAGGACCCGTTAATCCCACTTTTGTTTCCTGTCTGCCAACCAATTTTCTATCCCATGTCACACCCACCCACAATACCATTTGCCCCTAATTTTTCCCACTAGTCTCCTTTGTGGGAGCCTATCAAATCTTACTGAAAGTCAGGTAACACTACATCCACTGGCTCTCTCTTGTCCATTTTCCTAGTTACATCCTCAAAAAAAAGTCCATAAGATTAGTCAAGCATGACTTCCCCTTCGTAAATCCATGCAGACTCAGACCGATCCAGTTACTGCTATCCTAATGTGCCGTATATTTCATCTTTATGATTGACTCAAGCATCATCCCCACCACCGATGTCAGGCTAACTGCTCTATAATTCCCTCTTTTCTCTCTCCCACCTTTCCTTAAAAAGTTGGATAATATTAGCTACCCTCCAATCCACAGGAACTGAACCTGAAATCTATGAACAGTGGAAATATTACATCACCATCTGTTTTTCTCTCTCCACGCCTTATCTTAAATAAGTGGGGATTACATTACTACCCTCCAATCCACAGGAACTGACCTGAATCTATACAACATTGGAAAATAATCCACCAATGCATCCACGATTTCTAGAGCCACTTCCCTAAGTACCCTGGATGCAACCATCCTGTCCCTGGGATTTATCAGCCATCAGTCCCATCAGTCTACCTAACACCTGCCTAATGTGGATTACCTTCATTCCTCCGTCACCACCAGATCCTCTGGCAATGACTAACTCTCTATG